>JAFVLL020001374.1:0-49035 GCA_021397915.2 Tor tambroides
CTAACGCGCGAGTCCCAGACAGCCTGGCGCCGGGCTCCCGACGTCATCCATTCACGCGCTCCAGCGCGCACCCCATCTGCAAAAGACTAGTCTCGCCGTGAATCCGCTCTAATTGGTCAGTACAGCTGTCAATCAAGCTATAAGAACCCGCCCCACCTCTCGCGCAAGACTTGCCCGCACAATTTATTTGCGCACACCTGGACTTACATTCAGTGAAGAGTTTTTCCGTGCGTAAAGCTCTTCAGTTTGGCTAGATTAGTTAAACTAATACAAAAGCAGCTCAGACTGCAATAGTATAATAGTTTTCAAATAAAACACATTCCTGTTTTGCTTGAGTGGTATATTTTGTCATGTTCAAACTGGTGTTAAACTGAGATCACTTTAGTCAAAGAAGACAATATTTAATTATTCATGAATGAAAAAGAGGCAGTGAGAAACAGATAGAGGTGAGGTTCAGTCAGTTCAATAGGTTGTAGCCTACAGTAAGGTAACAGGTTTGAAGTTGCACTACTTGAATGACTGACTGCAAAGTTAACAACATTACAGCACTTTAAACCAACTGTCATTCTGTCTAACCTGTCTATGAGAATTTTTAGTGACTGACTGGCCTGTAATTCACACCTCTTATTTTATGTGCATTCAACCGGATGAATGCACTTCTTTGCAGGCCGTGCTAATTCTATGGTACACAGAAACTGCCCTTATATTTGATGTTCGCCTTGTTGCACGACTGCAAGAAATTCAGCCCTTTCCTTTCTTGCAAAGACTAACAGCATGGGAAGAAGGCCTCTGCAGGTATCCAGTAGGATTCGAAAAATAGCAATAATAAAAGGGTGTGAGAGCAAGAAGTGGATGGATCACCAAAAAAAAACAACAAAAAAAAAATGTTTGAAAACCGATCATGGAAATGTTTCATCATCTCTGATACCAAGCAACTCCCTAAATGTTTGGTTGGGAGAAGCCACTGTTTTGTCTCAAGCATTATGTTATACCAAGGCGATAATAAGTACAGTATGTCGTTGCCTATGAAGGAAAGTTGCTGATTTGCCTTGAGTAGGCCTATGTGTCTCTTTCAAAGTCTACCTGGAATTTGTGCTTACAACTATTACTGGCATGTTTATCCAATTAAACAAATTAATAATTTGTTTCATTACTGTTACTTTAGTGATTTATAGCTCTGCTTCACTCACATACACTGTTCCATACCAGCTTTCTGCAAAGGCATCTTTTGGAACAATTTTCATTTGGCCCATTATATGATCCAACTGACATTTTTCTTTATCTAAAATGTATAATGTATACTATTACATAAAAGCAATGGCACCTTTGAAAACATTTTGTTTCATGGTTGTACTTATATTCAGTATTTGCATAATTAGAAGAGGTCTTAATTAGCCGATTGTTACATTCTAATTTTATTCATTGAAATATTATTTTATTTTATTTCATACCTTTTTATTTGTTCATATTAATTGTTTACTCCATTTGCATTTCTTGACGTATTTTGCAATGTTATTGGCAATACAAATATGCAGTTATGTCATGCCAATAAAGCACATTATACTAGAACGAAAATTCCCTTATTATTCCCTAATCACGTGACGCACCACAATACCTCGGCTCGTGCGCTGACCTGACGTGCTCTTTGATCACGTATCACAGCAGAATTAGTTCAAAATGAAAACTACTTTAAGTGCTTGTACTGATGGATTCAACACAGAGGACACGTGAGGCGGATTTTATTCTCATTCCGTGTAGTTCAGTGTGACTGCGGTGTCTGTGGATCAGGTCCGGCACAATCGAGTCTGTTTTTCAGCGCATGGGAGAATGTGGCGACTGGCGTCAGTGAGTCTGCCCTGCTCCGCGTCCCCGCCCTCTGCTCGCCCCCGCGCCTCTGTGCAGCTGGACGCACACAATCAAGCCATCAACAATCGCCGTGCATAATTAGCGCGGCCCTCTACCCCTCCCGCCCTCATCACTCCCAAAGAAAATCTTTCAAGGCGTTTTTTCCTTCTTCGTCGACAAAGCCTCTCTATTTGTCCAATAGCAATAAGGGATCACCGAGAGAACCGCGAGAATATTCTCCACAGAGAAAAGAGTGGCGACTTCTTTTCAGTGATAGCGAGTGTGTCTAAAACAGCAAGAGGGGTGACAACGAAATAATAATGAACAGATTTTGTATGACATCAGCAAAAACTAAAAGGGCCAAAAAGGTTTCTTTGAAATTGAGTATTATTATTGAAATATAGTAGGCCTATCAATATGTAGATATAGCCTATATAATTAGTTGCAGTAAAAAATACTGTCTTTGAATAGGCTATTTAGGGTAGAGTGGGGGAAAACGCCCCCCTTAAGGATTGTTTCATTTTTTTTCTGTGAAACAAAAGTTAAATGCGTCCGGAATAGTTATCATAGTTTTAGTGACAATGGCATAAATTATAAACCAAGTATGAAAACTATCCAGTTTTCATGTTATTAGATTTTTAAAATTAGCAAACAGGTGTGCACATCCCAAACACCCAGATCGGGCTCAGGTGCAGGACAACTAAGTAATTTAAACAAAAAAGGAGGATTAGATTTTTAACAAAAATGAAATTTGTACCAAGGGGGCATAGGTGGGGTAAAATGCCCCCCAGTCTGACAAACATTTAGGCTACAGCAAAATCAGAGTACAGGCAGTTTTAGCTTAAAATTAAAATGAATATAATCAATAATTATGAATTACAAAATGATAAAAGCCTATTTGAAACATTTTGTTATCTTATGCTAACTGGCTAGCTATCTAGCTAGCTGATGCTAACTTGAGGTAATTTTTAAATATAAAATCCAAATATTTTTTTCAACCAAGTAGTTAGAATACATTTGATGGAAAAACAAAACAAAACAAAGGATTTGATGTTCAGAACAGAGTAACTACAGTAATTGCCCATTGCCCCCTGGGGCCGTTTTACCCCACTGACGTATGTTTGAAAAAAAAAATGTCATTCTGAAAATATAATTATATTTTTATTAAGTAACACGTACTCCCTATCTACAGGCCTTACTGTTCTCGTATCATATATAACTGTGATGTTCTACAAAACTACAAGCTTTAAAACGCTTTTTTTCTTCCTGCTGAAAATTAGATCATTTACTGTGAAATCCATTTTCTCTCCGGTACATCACCAGTGTAAGCGTCATGGTGAAAACTTCTCCATCACTCTTGTCAATGTAGTCCATAGTTACAATAAAAATGTATCTTGATTTTATCTTGTGGTTTTTTTGGGAAAAACAGTAGGGGGGCATTTTACCCCATGGGGGCGTTTTCCCCCACCCTATGCCTTGCAGGACAGCCAGACCAGATCAGTTTGCACCTAAAAGTTTTGATGGAGATCTCTTGAAGAGAAACAGAAGAACATCATGGACAGTTTTTGAGCCATAAATCCAGTGCCAGACGTTTGTGCTTAAATTACATAACTGGTTATGTTTGCATTGGTTGGATTGATCCAAGGTTAAGTAGGGCTACACAGTAGGCACTTTTCCTGGGGTCAAACGCATGAGTATCATACAGCATATGCACCGACTATAAAAACAGACTGAGACAGGAGTTGGATTTAGATGACAGGAACAAGGGAAAAAGAGAAGGGATGAAAGAAGGATAAAAGAGGGCAAGACATTATAAGAGACAGCAAGACAGAGCTCTGGGAGATAAACCCAGGCCAAAAGCCCTCTTGTCCTTTGCAGACAGTTTTACTGAGTGTCTGCATGTAAATTAGAGCACACATTTCTTTCTGGGTCAACGATGCTTTGACATCACTGAGAGTTCTTTGGTCTCTCGACCTCAAAGTATGTGTATGCGCACGTATATGTACACATTCACGTTCATTTGAGATCTTTCCATTAACAGATGATGTGAAAGAGCCATTGAGAAACAAACAGCTGATTTCTTGACACATGGTCTCCCTCCTTTTGCTGTTCCTATCCAGGTCACTGCCCCTTCCTCTCCTTCCTCAAGATGCTACATATACACACACACAATAACTGACCTGATTTCAAGAACCAACGTGGATAGACAGTCAACTAATCAGACATAACTAACCTTTTATCTTCTGAAATGTCACCATTTGCTTCCTGTCCCACTATACACACATTGTCTCTGATTCAAATAGACACAACGACACACTTTAGGTTCCTATGTGACTTTACATTATGGTCTATAAGAAAGCCAAGATCATTGCTAGGGGGCTTTGCTTTGCGAAAAAGATAGTGATGATTTTGCTTTTACAGTAATACATACAAAATATATTTAAAGGAATAATTTGTCCAAAAAAAAAACAAAAAAAAACAAAACAAAAAAAAAAAACTGAGTTACCATCATGTCAAAGCGGGAGGGATGATTTTTTTAAAAATTATATTAATGAAAGAAGTCAGTAAATACTAAATATTAATATTATGAAATACTATTACAAATCAAAATCTGTTTCTATTGGAATATATTTTAACATGTAATTTATTCCTGTGATGGCAAAACTGAATTTTCAGCAACCATTTTTGAATTTTCAGTACTCCAGTTTTCAGTGTCACATGATCCTTCAGAAATCATTCTAATATGCTGAGATGGTGCTCAAGAAACATTTCTTATTATTATTGATGTTAAAAACAGCTGTGCTGCTAAAAAAATTTGTGGAAATTGTAATATATTTTGTAAGGATTTGTTGATGAATGGAAAGCATTTATTTGAAATAGACATTTTTGTAACTTTAGAAATGTCTTTACTGACACTTCTGGTCAATTTAATGCATTATTGCATTAATAAACGGTATGAATTTCTTTCTTTCTTTCTTTAAAAAAATCTTAATGATTTCAATAATCTCAAGCCTTTAAATGGTACATTAATGTGAATTAGGGTCAATAAATGATGATAGAAATGTCTTTCTTCTTTGTGAAAAAATGCTTTAATAATTCAGTAGAACAATCCAGTAGAGAGAAAACAAGAATACTGAACTCAAAATAATATCTAAAATAAATTACATATTTAGAGCTACACTTGATTATTAGCTCTGTATGCAGAACCTCTCAAATTGTTTCTCAGCAAATCCATAAAGCTTCTCAATTTTAACCTTCAAACCATTGATTTAGTATGATTAAACTCTTTAAATAAAACAGAAGATAAATGATATAATTATTCAAGGTCATTTCATTAATTAGTTAATAATTACAAGACAATTGAGCAGCTAGTGCAGAAACAACACTAAAGCTCAAGAGGTCATCAGCCCTTGATATGGTCGTGTTCTAGCTAATGTCAGGGTGAGTGAACGAGATTATGGGGGTTGTGGTAAAGCTAAGCTTACGTCAATTTAGCATTCCCTGTCTTGGGGGGGGGGGGTGCTTAAGATAGAGAGCTGATGACCTTTGACTTGCGAAGAGGCCATATAGTGAGAAGCACAGAGTAATTAAGATAAGATTCACAGTGAGAAACGACTCCAGTAAACAAACTGTCCCGCAATGTCTCAGTGTGAAACACTTCAAATAAACATAAACAATCATTTACACTATGAGTTTTAGATCAGTGATTTTGGGACATGAGAAGGTGTAAATGTGATCGGATGTGTGGATTTGGTTTGTGTGATAAAGAGGCACATTTAATTGCAGGATTGTGTGTGTGTTGTTTGTTCTGTAATGGGTGTTAAATAACCACAGAGATGCTCACCTGTGTCAACAGACTGAGTTAATTATCAGCTTTCAGACGTCTACCAAGCTCTGACCGTCAGCAACTACGGAGAGACAGACAGAGATGATAAGCAGGGAAACTTTACATATGCTAAAATGTGAGACTTTACATATGCTAAAATGTGAGAAATGTCTGTTTATTAGTTTAGAAAAATGTGTCAAGCTCTGTAACAAAACCTAGTGAGCAGTATTGCTGTCTTTTGCCTACTATCAGCTGCCATACGCAACCAATTTAGAAGGCTCCACAGGTAGAACCAAAAATTGCTTTTTTAGTTTATGACATTTCTCATTCATTTCCAGGGTCGCCGCAAACATTGATTGAATGTTGTACATCTCAGTCAATTCAATGATGTCAAGAATATCATGTGATTGGTTACTAAGTTCACCCAAAAATGAAAATCCTGTCAATAATTACTCACCCTCATATCGTTCCAAACCAGTAAGACCTTCGTTCATCTTCGGAAGACAAGTGAAGATATTTTTGATGAAATCTGAGGGCTTTCTGACCCTCCATAGACAGCAATGCAACTGACATGTTCAAGGCCCAGAAAGGTAGCAAGGACATTGTTAAAAAGTCCATGTGACATCAGTGGTTCAATTGTAATGTTATGAAGCTGCGAGAATACTTTTTGTGTGCAAAGAAAGCAAAAATAACAACTTTATTCAACAATTTCTTCTCTTCTGTGTCAGTCTTTGAGTAGTGCTGCTGAAGCAGGAGCCGGCATTCTGAAGTAGAACGTCCATCTCTCTTAGTTCATCGTCTGCACATTCTGGGTCAAATAAGTAAGGCTGGGTAAAAAATTGTAAGTCATCCTCTCTGTCGAAATTTTCACACATTTACGAAGAGTATGTGTGTTTTCTTCTGCTTGTAAACAAAGCGCAGCGCATCCGGGTTCTATGTCAGAACGCTCATGCATCAGCAGCTCCACACACACGTGGTACTCTTGTGAGCGCATGGCACAGGAGACTGAGACAGGAGAAGAAATTGTTGAATAAAGCCGTTATTTTTGTTTTCTTTGCACACAAAAAGTATTCTCATAGCTTCATAACATTATGGTTCAACCATAGATGTAACAATGTCCTTACTACCTTTCTGGGCCTTGAACATGTCAGTTGCGTTGCTGTCTATGCAGGGTCAGAAAGCGCTCGGATTTCATGAAAAATATTTTCATTTGTTAGATTAACGAAGGTCTTACGGGTTTGGAAAGGCATGAGGGTGAGTAATTAATGACAGGATTTTCATTTTTGGGTGAAATATCCCTTTAAAGTTGACAGTTAAAGTTGACAGTTATGCTTACTCCAGTGGTAGTGCTGTGAAGATTGGTATCTCCCCATAATAATAATAACATCTCTAGCATTATTTCATTGGGATTGCTTTATGGTCATAACTAGGTATTTCAGGCAGCATAATTAAGGAAAAGCCTTCATGTTGGAAGCATATGATGCCTTACAATGTTGCCTAAGGCATAGGTTGCATAATATATAATAATTTTAATAAAATTTACTCTATGTGAGACTAAATTTTCCATGGTCGGGCCAAACCAATCTTATTGTTTAACCGTTGTTTTCTGTGCCCATGCAGCCCAGCCGGTACGGATATGGTTTAATTTTCCACTGTGGGGCTGATAACAGAGCTTGTCAGTTGTTGCCTTGGTAACACAAGTGTTTACATACTGTATGAGATGTAAATAGCGACCACGTTATGGTGGTTATGGTTTCCTTCACTCAAAGCATGCTTGGCCAGCTACAGAGAAAAACTATAGCTAGCCACACAACAAACAAGTGACCAATCCTGAGTGGCGGCATCACTACACACACTTATTATAGTTCATGATTTGTAAACTAATACATTTTTACATTTGAATCACATAACCAACTTCACATGTATGGCTTTTCTGATGCAGTAAATTTGCTCGGTAGCTCACCTGATAAAAGAGCTCTTGTAGAAGCAAGCTAAAATGGCATTGTTACTTCAGCAAATGAGGCTTTATCTTGTGTTTGCTTTTGTTAACGCTTACAAAATGTTCTTTTACACCACAATAGAGCATTAACCTTTTAGCGCCACTAACTGGACATTTCATTTATGAACTGTTGCGACACGTTCATCTATTTTAGATAAAACTGAACAGACTTTAAGCGCCACTCACTCAAAGTGTCGCAAAACGTGCAAGAAACAACGTAATGTCATTTTGTAGAAATGTCGCCATTAGATGGTGGATATTGTAGAGATATGATTGAAACTGTTAAACACAACTAAAGGCGCTTTGCCACCGGAGGAACCTTTTCATAGTTCCTAGAACTATTGGCAGAAGTTCCCTATTTTGGCATGTTCGGACCGCAGGAACTAGGAACGTATTCAGTTCTAGGAACTCCCTTTGGGGTGAATTAAACTAGTTCCCACTTCAGAGTAGGGTCTGACGTAAGTGTACGCTGATTGGCCAAACGCAAACGAAACACCGGCGAATATTTTCTCCGCAATAATGGCATTTACCTGTTGTCTGCACCATTGTGTTCTTTTCTCAGCCTCGATGATACCGCTGCAAGTTTTCATAGGAGATTTAATCAGATTTTCATGCTCTTTCAAATGTATAAATTGCGCGTTTACATTCCATCTCCATTATCATGAAACCCACGGCATGCAACAAAAACTGCTCAGATCACAGTGTCCTCCATTCACCGGTTGTTGATGTTTGCAAATGCCGCAAATAAAGGCATTGCTGTTGGCTGCTTCAGAGTTCCTGCTGCCGGTGCGAATGCAACCAGGAAAATAGCCCGAAGGAGAAATTGGTTCTCTAGGAACGACCCTGCTGGCTAGTTCCTAGAGCTATGCGGTGCAAAAGTGCCTTAAGCATCAAAGACTTTAAGGACTTTTCACAATACAGCACATGAGAACGGTCATCTATTTCAGACTTTCATAGAGTTTGGCACCAGCTTATGAAGCAATGAGTGTGTGTGAATGGCCTTCCACTACATAAGCCATACTCCAGGAGCACCTGCCCAGCTTCAGTTGGTTATCGTTGGTTATCGATGTAAGAGTTGCCATAATCTCAGCTGTGGTCCCTGGGAAGGTGGGTGGTAGAAGAGAGATTGTTTAAGGTTAAAGACAGAGAATAAGACACCCACTTTCACCCCATAAAACGCCACCATATGATTTGTGATTTTTATGCCTCGCTGCAGCTTCTGTATTACCGTAACCTCTAAATGACATCCAACTAACATCTGGAAGATGTTATCCGTCACCTGGCCCAGGCTTTGTGCTGTAATTTGAGATGAAGTCATGAGCGGTGCAAGATGTTGTCTCAGAGTCGGGTGTGTTGCTCTTGATGGAACCATAGAGCAGCGCTCCCGCGCAGCAGGGGACCTTAATGCGGCATGTACGCACAATGTCCCAGATATGGTATTTTGTATGTTGTGGTGTTATTGTGTCTCTGTCTCTCATAATGGCCCATAATAAGCACAGCAGCACAGCTGGCGTGTTTTGGAGATGGCACTTCCTGAGGGAGTGTTCCGCAGAGAAATAATGACGGCTTTGATTGGACGGTGGGGAGAGAGTGGCAGTTCCTGCTCTTTTGTTCCATTGTGCAGAAGATGGAATGGGAAAAGAGTGTGAGCGAGTGTGTTGGGAGATTATACACAGCTGTTGGAGATGTCATATTAAAGACACACTTCACACACACACACACACACGCACACACACACACGTGCGTATCTTTCTGCCCTTCCCTGGCAAGACAATGGCCAAAAAATATCAAATATTATCACTTAAATCAGACAAAAATAAGTACAAAAGACAAACGCACAGGACAGGTGTGTGCACATAATTTTGCGTAAATGCATTATGATGAATATATGATCTCTTTCAGCTTGTTACTTGCTATGATTATGAATTGCAAAGTTCTATGAACCCTAAAAGCAGATATAAACATCACAAGACAATTTTAAAAAAGCAAAACTGCAAGTTGTGTAGAGTTATTTATGGGGTTGAGTGGCACTAGCTAGCATTCTTTATAATCAAAGAAATAAATAACAAATTTATTTTTAGGTGACAGCAGCATATGTTCTCACTCTCCGTCACAGATGCAGACAAACGTACACACACCTTTTTTTTCTGTTTGAGTGAATTTTCCATTAGAGTCTGCAAAGATCACAGGTTGGGCTGTTTCCTGCCACTGCAAGAGTGCAACCACAGCAGCTAACCAGTATCTGCTCTCACTGCAGCACCCAGGGCATTAATAACACACTCATCCGCACACACTCACACACTTCTTTTAACCTCAGCTGCAAGTTCTGTCTCTCTAAGATTTTCCATCTTTGCTTTACAGGCGACTGCATTACCCAAAAGTCACACCACACACGCACACTTGCATGCATGCAGGCAGGCATATATGTTCCTATACAGGCTTAGTATAAAGTTCTTTGCATTTTTCTTCAGGTTTTGAGTGATCATTCACACTACAAGCTGAACAAAATGAGAAAAAAATAACTGAAATGTAACTATATACAAGATTGTAAAGACAGAAGCATCATGCCCATTCAGTGTGAAAATACAGTATATTTGTCAATATGTTTTACTTTTTCACTTCACTTTTTTTCAATACTATGTACAATATTCAGGTAACTTAATCAAAATAATATGTATATTGACACTTCAAGACATTTGAGGGGTCACATGGCCCATCAGTTTAAAGTTGTGATAAATCAGAAGACAGATTTCTTCTTCTTCCATAGTGTGATGTACATCTGAGTGTAACAGATTATCGAAAAAGAAAAAAAATAGGATGAGGATTTGGTTTTTGTGCATCAGTTGTTGACTGAATTTTGAGTGTGTTGCACTCAAAAGTGTGAGGCAAAGCAAACTAAATGATAGGAGAAATCCTGCATACTTTACCAGAGAGAAGTCTCTCATTTTCACCTGGAAGATCCAAGACATTTTGAATAAACATGATTATTATTATTTTTAAAAATTAAACTTTTCCACATTTTTTTTTAATTAAACACATCCACATATGAATTGTTCACAATAAGATCTACAACATGCATCGAGAAAACTGATTCAGGTTGAATTTTCTTTTCATGTTGACTTTCATTCTTTAATGTCTAAACTAGGTCAGTCAAATCAAATCCAAAGCATCATTCATATACTGTTTGTTTTTTGAACTGAGAATTAATGGAACACAAAATAAATTCAAATATCAAATAATCAAGGCTGCTCTTTTCCATACAAGGAAAATACATTGTGATGACTTGCTGCCAAGTTCAGTTTTATTTTTGGTTTATATTAGCTCTGGATTTGAACCCTGGTCCCCTTTGCATGCTAAATGAGACTAATGTGTTTAACACTTTAAAGACTACTAAATAATTAAAACTGTGTTTTTTTTCCATGTGTTTTATTTGCACCAAGTGAGCTGCCAGGCCCAAAACTACCACTGCTGCCCCTGTGTGCCCCTGAGTATGTTGTAGTTTTTCACATGATGTGTGAGTGAGAGAGAAAAACGAGACTTGTAGCGTTTGTTTGTCTGAACGTTTCTCTCTCTCTGTTCCTGATGGGACATCCAGATGTAACAGCAGACAGACTGTGGCCATAGGGGTGTCTCATGCCCTCAGCTGTCTATGTCCTAGTCACCCTTTTCTGGTACTAAAAACATGCATGAGCACATGTGTGTGCTTTTTTGTGTAAGACTTTAAGCCAAATGAGGTAAAAATGAGAGGTTAAGTGTATATGCTATAAGCTATATATACTCACATATGTTCTTGACATGTTTAGTTTGTTTCTTTGACAATGAATCAACAAAAGGTCAAAAATCGTTGAGTCACGAATACACTAACTTTCTCTCAATCAAAATACCACAACAATCACCGTAATCCCACAATCCTTCCTTCCTCCATCTCTCACTTCATCTGCCCCATCAAAGAGAGCAGAGGATGACTGGAGACATTTGGTCGTTGTGATCGCCCACCGTGAAATTGGCCCTTGGGCACGGATGATCGGACGTAAGTCACAAACGGTGGTTGGTGAGCTGTGAGGTGTTGGATTTCTGCATTTATTACTGATAAGGAAGGAGTGGGAGGGGATACCGGACCCAGCCATGAGAACTCAAACAGACTTGTGTCTGTCCAAAATCTTAGGATGGAATTCAGTCCATCTCAATTTCAACATTTCCCTCTTTCTGAAGAATCAATTTTAACCTGTTACTAATAAGAAAGTTCATCAAGACAAATTCTCAGTGTTGGCTTGAAGTCTTCAAAGTCTTGCATGAATGTTTAAAAATGTTTCAGAAAGTAAAAATCCATTAAAAAATCCTTAAAATTTACATCAGTCACGCAGACAGGTTGTCCTGCACTGAACTAAGCTAGAATTTGAACTCTTAAAATGTCAATTTATCTTAAACAGTCCTTGTGTTCGGGAACTCTCCCTCCCTCTCTCCTCCCATCAGCTCGTTCATTAGGTCAGATGAGACCTTATCTTGTTTGTCTGACACGCTACACTACTTTTTTTAGACAACAAATTAATCAGTGTTTCTGTTCAAAATTGGTAAATCTACTAAAAGAGTTGACAGCAAGTAAAGCTCACAAATCTAATTTTCAGTAACTTACAAAAGTCACTGCCTAGCAATAAAAACGCTTGGCCGTTTCACACATAAACCCACAGCTCTTTCTCCACTGCCATGATGTTTTTGGACAATATAAATGGAAGATTGTTTTACCCATGGGGCAGTCTGGGGCTAATAACTATAAGAATGGAGTCCAAAGCCTAATCACACAAATGCTTGGTAGTTCTCTATGTTGATTTTAAACAGTTCAAAACAGCTTAGAAATTTCTAGAAAGATTCCCTCAGTTATAAACAAACCTTCTGCCAGTAACATTAATAGAACATTGTATAAAGTGATGTTCTTCTGGTCTTTAATAATGTTCTCGAAATGTTAGCACAAAAATGTTATTCATACATCATTCATGGATGTTTTTTTCTGAAACATTAAGTTGGATGTTTGTATAACATTTTTAAATATTGCTACTTACTCTTGTTTCAGAACTTTCCAAGAACAAGGAACATTTAAAACATTTGAAAAACTGAACTTCTGAATATTCAAAAAACATCGAGAAATAATATTTTCACATTAGCATCACGTGATCAATTGAACGTAATAAAACAACACTAGCCTAACTTCATCAAGGAAATCAGAACAGTACTGACAGCAAAATTGACTTTTATCCCAAATGAGGTGTAAATTAATGTGATTTCTTTCATACTTTAGAATATAATGGTTACTTTACTGAAATGAGGGAGCCACAATGACATATGCGGCTGACAAATGTGACCTCCGAAGGGCACAGTCTTCAAAATGAGAAAAAAACAATTGTTTTGCCGTTATATAAATGATGTTATATAATTCTTTTACTCTTTAATTTTTGCTAAAAAAGCCTAAAATATATGTATGTTAGTCTATAACAATGGCAGCTTCCCATTATAACAACATGACCCTATATTGGAAAATGTGTTAAATGAACTGTCTTTTTTTTTCCCTTGGCAAGACTTCAAAAGTCTTAAACTCCTGTATATTTCTGCATTTATTATGTATAAATTCCAAAATGCTTTCATAAAATAATTAATAACTGATGAATACAACTGCAGAGAGTGATAAAGTGATACAAAAGCTGATTTGCTAAATCACTGTTTACAACTTGTGAAAGCTAACGCAGATGTATCTTGACTGGAAGCATTGCTGTTTCCCCACAGTTTACACAGTCGTCTTAATCTTTAACTGGTTGTTCTGTTTTTGTGTCAGCTAATTTTACGTGCCAGGTCCGTCACAGGTTTCAGAATATCCTGAGGCCAAAGTCGTGATGTATGTGTGACCTCTTTACCCTACCGGTCAAACCCAACCTCTCACCTTTAACCTGCCTTGTGACCTGCCCCTGATGGATTTTTGTAGCTGCTCCTCTGAGCTGTGAAACATAAACTAAACAGAAGAAAGGTGAAGACAGAAGACAGCACCATCCTGACACTGCACTCTATAAGCGCTATTTGATATGCTATAACTCTGAAAAGTCACTTCCACTTGGAAACACTCCTTGAGGTCTTTGTGTTTGCCAAATTATTTACGACAAATAATTCATCACTTCTAACTGCCCGCTTGCAAGATATATTAGTAAAATGGGGTTCTCACCTTCCACAAACAGCTTAAATAAACTCCCAAATCCTTCAGAATATCATAATACTGATTGGTTTACAAGTACCACACAAGAAATCATGTTCTCTGCTGTCCGCAGCATTCCAAAGAACTTTTCCAAGATCCAAAGTGCCCCCTACAGGATACTAGTAGATTTCATCTGCAGTCCCACACATGCAGTGATGTCAAACTGTCAAACACACAGATTACATATCAACACAAACAGATGTATCAACAAACATGTCAATAGAACATTATTTCAGGCATTCAAATGTGTCATATGTGTTACGTTAGAGGATCATATGATTAAAATCAGTTTATAAATAATAATAATAATGATGAAAAAGCAAAATAAACAGCTATGAAAGAGGATCAGAGTATCATAAAAAGCTCAAGGCTCTTAATGGGAGACATTCTGACTCGAGGACACTAAACAGATGCTGAGTGTCTCAGTCAAGGTTGTTGCACTCCTACAGACTCATACAGTGAGGAAACAAATAGATGTTCTCATGTGACTTCATGCCAACATTCAATTCAAAACAGTCAACAAATCACTTTCCCTGTCCGTGCTGTTTATAGCTTCTAACATGGATCTACACACCAGAAAACGTTTAAATCCCCACCTAGTACGCTTGGGAAATGCCTTAGAGATGTGCACAGCTAAACAAACTCTCTGGTGATGAAATAACGGCTGTTCTGTCCTAAAGAGGAACCAAATGGGGCTGTAACACTGAGGGAACACAAAATAATACCATCATTGTCTCATTTTGTCTGTCTTTGAAACCGAGGAGCTCTATAACGGCTGGAGAAAACACATTCATCTCAATAATGATGAACAGCCTTTACTAGCAACTAAGCTGTGATATGAAAAGCAGCAAAAAAGGAAAATTATAAGACCATTTAATGCTTTTAAAGGGATAGTATAAGTTTCTTTCTTCTGTTGGACACAAAAGAAGATATTTTGAAAAATGTTGGTAACCAAACAGCTGACGGTAGCCATAGTACTTTTATTTTGTACAATGGAAGTCAATGGCTACTGTCAACCCACTTTCTTCAAAATATCTTCTTTTGTGTCCAACAGAAGGAAGAAACTCAGAATGGTTTTTCATTTTTAGGTGAACCATCCCTTTAAGAGACCTCCAAATACTGATTATAAGAAATATTTTACATCATATGAAACATTTATAAACAGCTGTTTGTGAATGGCTGTCAGTAGAGAAAGGTGCTTTTTGGTCGCAGAGCGTGTAGTTACAGCATCTACCAGCAGGGGCTAACCAGCTAAACCAGGAAAACTAACTAAACAACTGTTGTTTTATTGTGTTTACTGAGGTCAAGAGGAACATAGCAAGTTTCCTGGATGCAAAAAACATTTTTGCATGTTGGATAGATTTATTTAGATTAACTCAGCCCTTGGCAACTGATATAGAAATGCGCAGATGCACATATGAAACACACACACAGTTTGTGACAGTGCAGGACCTCATTCCCCTCCTCCTGCTCCCCCTACTAGGAGACCCACAGCTGCGCAAGCCAGGTGCTATCTACTCTAACACACACACACACATTCACACACTTCCACCCGCCAATGAACCCAGCAGGAAATGCCTAATACCAGTTTTAGAATGATGCCACTATGCCAGCAGGAGAGGGTGCAGCACTCTCTCACGTTCCCTTGTGGGGACCAGCGTCTGGAGACCTTCAGCAGAAAGTCTCCAGATGACAGATATGAACAGCTTGAACACAGAGATACTGATGTTGTATCGACTTTGGAGTACAGATGCAATAAAATATTCAAAATTGGGGAAGAAGACTGAAGGATATGACACTAAAAATCACACACTAATCGACCACTGATCGTCTATGTTGGTTGTGGCCCTAATGTGCAATGAACTTTACTTTTTAACAGTCTCTCTGGGGTCTTAAAGCTCATACTATTCTGACAGCTTACATCAATCTATACATTAAAACAAAAAAGTCCAATTTTTCCCATTGTAAACATGTCAGGTTACATGTCAGGGACTAAATCTCTTAGTGTAGTGCCAAATAAATAGCCTTTATAATAAATTAATAAATAAATTGAATAAAATTTACTTAATAAATGTTCAATATAGCCTCACACATTATATGGCTTAAGTACACAGAAAAAAGTTATTTTCTACTTCTACTTTGTTTACTAAAATGATTTACTACTTTTTCTACTTCAGTTCAGTGTTTTACTTGGCATTTCATTGTAATTATTAGTGAAATTTACTAGCAAATTCTGAATTTAAATGTTTCAGTGTATGCAACTTTTTTACGATAGGACAATTTACTTTAAACACTAGATATGATAGGGCTTTTGTATGTGTGAAGTATATAATTGAGATACCATTTTTCTTAATATTTAGATTTTTTTACATTTAATTTTAATGTAATTTATATTAGTTTATTTTTAAATTATTATTTTAGAATTTATAATTTTAGTTAAAGTTTTAATAATTTAGTTGTCTGTTATTTTTTACTAATTTTTGTTTTGTTAAATGTCTATATATTTATTTTTATTTCATTTTTAGTTGTAGTTATTTTAGTACACCAAGTTACATCATTTTTGTTTTTACTTTTGCTATATGTCTGTTAATATTTATTTTATTTCAAGTAACGGAAGTATTTTTATGGTTTTACTTTCAGTTACCTATAATTAAGATGTGCGAACAGTACTTTTCATGTAAAGCCTCACCTTCCTTCATCTTTAAAAGCCCCTCCACCTCCTGTTCTCTCTCGCACAGGTGAGACACAGGCCAGAGTACACCAAAAAAGTACATCAGCTATTTCTGTCTGTGGCTTACCACACTATTGACGCTGTACCGCTCATACTTACTCAGTTATCACGTAGGAGTTAAGAAAGCAGACATAAGCATGTACAAACACACACCAGCACATGTACACAAACACACACGCATACAGAAAAGGTTCGATGTTCAAAACTGATCGGCAAGCAAAAACACTTCGCTGATGTGTGCTTGTATCATATCTCCTCAAGACTTTTCAAAGAAACGCTACAGGTGTACAGCACAAAAAATCAACTCTAAGTCAATCGGACGTGATGGATCACATGGTCGGAAGAGACGTTGCCCAGGAAATGATGCTTCGTCGGAATGGAAACTTTAGTGCGGCCCACCACAACAGATACACCATGTGAGTGTGTGTAAACAGCATGATGCCTTCTCAAAACCTCACACTGAGTGCGGTCACACACTCACCTCTAAATTTTCCATCCACAAGATGTCAGACCAGTATTTTGTCACCGGATGTTTTTCAAGGTCAGGGGTAAAAAAAATAGATTCTCTGCCTGTGATCTGTATGTCTTTCCATCTCGCTGTGCACCTGCAGACCTGCGGAGCCAGTCCAGGAGAGTCGTGTGGCCCACTGGCTACTGCTATTTATGACTGTGGTTTCAACGCCGCTTTTTTCGTTTTAACTCTACTTTAGGGACTGATTATCGCAAATGAATGCATTATGAGGCTTCATTCATAATAATCTGGTCTTGTGAATGACTGACTTTGTTTCTACTTTCAGCAGACTTTTTAATTAATCACATTTCTTAAAAGGTGCACTCAGAACTTTTGAGTTTCAGTGCAAAAGGATGCATTTGGAATAGCATACTATTCTTACGTTTCTGACATATCTTTATAAATATGTAGTGACACCTAGTGGTGTGGATGTATATTCATCCAAACGCAAAATATTTTCATTAACAGTGCCATTTGTATAAGCAAGTTAAAGTCAGCTATGATTCACTATACAAAAGTGTTCAGTAACAGGCAAGTCACCAAAAATATAATGAGCCATTGGTCATGTGATCTCAATATGGTGGCCTGCATAAGATGAACCACTCAATGTAAAATTAAAAAAGCTTTTATTAAGTTACTCTTTGTGTTCATCTCATGTAATGCACTTCTTGTTAAAAATATTTTTCAAAATTAATATTCTTAAAAATACTTACAACTTTTTAAGGGGGAAAAAATCACTGAGTGCACCTCTAATACTGTAATACTAATAACACGCAAAACTCAAAAATAGAGCGTTTTTTTAGATTTAGACTTACATACTCTTTGTTGAAAGCACACACACACACACACACACACACACACACACACACACACATGCACTCCTGCAGGAAGAGTGGGTGTCTGGGAGCAGCTGCATGGGAGAGATGTTGAATGTGGTTTCCTCCCGATGAACCTTTCCTCCCTATGTCTTATCAGTCAAAACGTGAGGTGAAAATGCTGTAAAAGTAACCAGGTTAGTAACATTCATCAGTGAGATCTCTGCCTGAGAACTTCCATAGGATAACTCCTGGAAAGACAAAGTAAGACAGAGGAAAAGTTGATTTTGAGAGAATCATTATCATTACAAATCACATTATTTTACTTGATATACAGTACTGTGCAAAAGTCTTAGGCCACAAGTATTTTCACCAACAAAAAATGGTTTGAAATCAGTTATTTCTATCTTTTGCTGTAGTGTGTCAGCAGGAAATATCAGTTTACATTTCCAAACATTATTTTTGCCATTAATTGTAATAATCCAGTGAGATTTTTGTTTGCACAAGGAGTCTGACTACAGCCAGTGCTTCACACAGAGATCTGATCTCACCATCATCGTTTGGAATGACATGAAGAAACAGAACAAACTGAGACAGACTAAATCCAGAAGAACTGTAGCAACGTCTCCAAGACGCTTCAAGAGACCTATCTGCAAAGCTACAGTACTGTGAAAAGTTTTAGGCACTTGGGTAAAAATGCAGTAAAGTGAGGATGCTTTCAGAAATAATGCCATAAATAGATTTTATTTATCAATTAACTTCTATTAACTAAATTAAATCAACATTTGGTGTGAGCACACTATGCATTTAAAACAGCTTTTGCCCCATGTGCACTTGCTCATAGTTTTTCAGGTAGCTTTGCAGATAGGTCTCTTGAAGCATCTTGGAGACATTACCACAGTTGTTCTGGATTTAGTCTGTCTCAGTTTGTTCTGTTTCTTCATGTCATTCCAGACAGACTGGATGATGGTGAGATCAGATCTCTGTGTGGAGCACTGGCTGTTGTCAGACTCCTTGTGCAAACAAAAATCTCACTGGATTATTACAATTAATGGCAAAAATAATGTTTGTAAATGTAAACTGATATTTCCTGCTGACACACTACAGCAAAAGATAGAAATAACTGACTTAAAACCATTTTTTGTTGGTGAAAATACTAGTGGCCTAAGACTTTTGCACAGTAGTGTATATAATTACCATTACTTTCAATTCAGGGCTATTAATATCTTAGTTTCAAACTTTAGATGACCCCTACTGTCATTGAAGCTGCAATGTACATGTAAGGGTAAAGGTCATGGCTGGGTTTTTCCTGTGGAAAAAAAAAGCAATTGATGACACTGTCAGGAAGGTCCCTCATTCACACATTTCCAAATACTCATCATTCACAAAATTCTATACATCCCCTGCAACTTGTGTGTTCATTTATTAAATGATTTAGCTGATTAGATAATGCTTTCTGACTCATAAGAATGTAGTACTGGCAGCTCTGTTTAACATATTTTACCATGTTACATATGATGTAAATTCCTAGCAAGTCAGAAAAATGCTATTAAACACAACATATTCCATCTCGCCTAGTTCATCAGTGACTAATCAAGTATTACAGTAGATGAAACCAGCAAGGTGGATGCTGGTGATTTTTTTCCCCATGTGTATATGTTTTTTAAGTACTTACAAAATGAATGGGTGATACTTTACAGTAAGGTTCTATAGGTTAATTTTTACATATAGGCCTACTAATACAGTTTCAAGGTGAATGCTCATGATTTTTTCCCTTATGTAAATGTTTGTTTTTTAGAGTGCATGCAGTTAAATGCATTCACTAATGCAGTTTTACATACATGTATAAGTTTGAATCAGCATTAGTTAATGCATTATGAATGAACAATAGTCAATTTATAAACTAACTTTAGTCTAGAATAAGTACTGTAAAAATGTTCATTGTTAGTTCATTATACCTAATGAAAAATGTTAACAAACTGAAACTTTTTGTAAAGTGTTACCAATGACTGAAGTGTGTGTCAAAATATATTTGTGTAAGTGTGTGTGAGAACTAGGTTAGTAGTCAGTATGTGAGACCTTTTTCAAACTAACATTTGAAAAAAAAAAGATTCATGGATAAAGATTCGTGTTTAGGGATGGGTTAGACTACAGTAATTCTAAATAGCTTTATGTAAAACAATAGCAGTCTATTGTATGTCCTCATTAGCTAAGTGTGTGTGTGTGTGTGTGTGTGTGTGTGTGTGCAAGGCGGCAAGGTGCAGAAGAGAAGCAAATGAGTCATTGCGGGGCAAAGCAAGATGCTGTTTTGGAGAAATACACTTTCTGCACCCATCCTCAACCTGTCCTTCGCACACACACACCCATATATGTACACATGTACAGACAAACACATTCGTCTGTCCCACGCAGTTAAAAGCTACAGCGAGGTTCGCCCACGCAGTATTGCATA
The DNA here is from genome assembly GCA_021397915.2 of Tor tambroides. Classification (NCBI taxonomy): domain Eukaryota; kingdom Metazoa; phylum Chordata; class Actinopteri; order Cypriniformes; family Cyprinidae; genus Tor; species Tor tambroides. Next base: position 20,415 of record JAFVLL020001374.1, read on the forward strand.
CTGCACTCTGCGGCCTGCTGCATTGAGTGTGTGTGCAGTGAGAGCCCTGTTTAACCGCAGTAAAAACAACATGTCTTCTTTGTGCTGATATTAACATCTTGATACTTTTTTGCTGGGCTGGAGCGGATAACACAACAACAGGATGCCCAGGTTTGAGATCTGCTGAAAAACAATCTTCTTCTCAGCTCCAGCACAACACACAACAACACTAGAGTCATGTACCTGAAAGTCTCTTTTAAGCCCCACCCACAGGAAAGACAAATCACACACAAGATCTATTTTATATCGCAAGTGTTTTTCCTAGGTAGCAATGAGATTAGGGAGAGCAAAAGGAGATTACTTAAATTTCCTGCCTCTCACATTTTTCTCCTCAGAAGAAGACATCAGTAATCTCACATATATTTCTTCTGGAGATGTAGAAGAGATCAACTACTCAGAAATTCAGATTTCCAATATACTAAGATCTGACATCAAAATAAGTTCAAAATAAGGTTAGTTCAGGTTCATTAAACATTCTTTCAGTTCTTCCAGGGTTGTGTGCTATTCAGAACTGAATTAAGAATGCCTTTAATTTTTATGTAAGAAAGTAGAATTTAAATGAATTGGAATTCATATAACTGTAATTTTTAAGCAAGAAAAGTCTGACGAGTATACATTTTTAAAAATGTAAATAGCCTTTAAGTTTGAAGGTTTATAGGCCTTTCACCATATTTGCTAAATCAGCTTCCTCTTTCTATTCAGTTCAACTTCCTGACAGGTGTGGCCAATTGAATTCCAATTCTCACTCATGAATTCAAAAAGAGCAACTTGTAAAAAGATGACAAGAACCTCTCTTAAAGTGACAGTATCATTTAAGGCATAGTTGATACTCACACACTTGATACTCAAGTGAATGTTTATACTTAAGTGATTTAACTTCTAATTTGAACTTCCTCTTGGAGGATCAGATGGTTTGAACAAGTACAAGAATCAATCACCAGACCAGTGGATGTGGTTTATGCCAAAGGATATTACACTATCACTAAACAGACGTTACATTCATTTCCGTTTTCACTTTTGAGCAATAAAACTTTCCTCTAAGCCAGTGGTTCTCAAGCTTTTTGATTCTAAGGCCCCCCAATGTCCACAACAATACACAAAGGCTCTATTACTTTTCTAGTGGTTCATGACTTTTTTACTCTCAATTTCTACCTTTTTAGAACATACAAAAATGTAGGCTATAACAATGCCCATGGAGTTTATTTACATGACAAGATACTTACAAGATTTTATTAATTTACATACTTTTCCAGGTCTAGAAGTATTGTTATGTCTTTATTTTAAATAATTTTAAATCATCTTGAGGCCCCCTGGTTGAGAATCACTGGTATAAAGTTAAAAAATCTCTAGTCAAAAAGTTAAAATTCAGCCCTAATGTAACTGAATCAAGAAACAAGAAGATAGAGGTTCTTGGCCTGCTGTTTTCAACAAGTCAGTTAAAAAAGTCCAGAACTGAGTTTTATCTAAGATCTTAAGAGTTTGCCAATGTTTTAATGAGATCAGGCTTGTCAATGTGAAGCACCTTGCAGCAGTACACACTGATATCTATCACACTCACATTTCCTTTTCCTGTTTACGCATCAGTTGATGGGCGATAGCAGTGGACAGTGTGTTTGATGTCAGATGGTGACCCAAATAAGCTACAAAAAGCTTTGTACGTGCCTGTGGCCTCTCTGATGGGGATGTGACCTATACTCTCAAAGGTGCGTCTGTGCGTAAGCGAGCGAGCGTCTGTGCGTGAGGGTCAAAGTGGGCTATAATTGTGTATTCGCAGCTGTATGCGAGTGTGTGAGAAACGGTCACAGCTGAGGAACCTCCTAATGGAGCAATCACGCCTGGTCGCGAGAGCGCGTATGTGTGTGTGTACTGAGGGCACACTGCTGTCTCTGTGCTGCCCAGTAAGCTTCACTGTTCTCCGGGCAGCACATCTGCGAGATGTGGGCGGTGTGGAGCACCGGTGTCTCTCCCTCTCTCACAATTTCTCCGCCTTTATTTTTTCTTCTGTTCTACACATCTTCCCTTATAGGGATTTTTGACCTCTGCCCCTGTGGTAACAGCATCATCCACCCTTCTCTCTCTCTTACACACACACACACACACACACACACACACACTCTCTGGGGGTGGGAGGGGAATATCAGAGTGTGTCATCGTGTCCGGTCGCAACACACGTGCATGTGACTGGCTGGTGGCCTCCTCACTGAGTGACTCTCCACTGCACCTGTGTGTGTGTGAGAGAGACCCAAGACAGGAAACACAGAAATAACTGCCGAGTGTCTTCATCCTGTGCCGAAGTGTGTGTGTAAGTGAGAGGGAGGAGTCAGACACTTGCACCTGGACAGTTTGGCTCTGTCACACTCACTGCCTTCATACTGTTGCACAAAGTCACCAATATGATTAGAGACAGAAAGAGAGAGAGAGATAGAGGGAGGAATAATACAGACACAGAGAAGAGAAAGAGGAGATGATCTTTTGTGAGCAAGATCCAAAATTAACCTCACCTGCCAATGACCTGTAAATATTTACCGGCCATAATTTGTTTAGTATATATTGTTGGTCCCTTATAAGTTTAGCATATGCATTTATAAATATGTATATTCATTATGAATATATATCCATTATGAATTCAAATGAATTGGGACACTTGACATTGATGTGCCTCACAGAATGGCCCAGTTCACCACGTAACGTAACGTAACGTAACGTAACGTAACGTAACGTAACGTAACATAAACACATTGCAACATAAACAAACAGAACATAACATCACAAAAACATACAACAAATAACAACATATCACAATATATAACATAAGACAGCAAATTACAAGACAAAACAGCATATAACCAAACATAACTCATCATAACACAACAAAGCAAATAACATCACATTCATAACATATCGCAAAACATAAGACATTTAACATAAAATAATATATAACCTAACATAGCACAACAACACACTAACAGAACAAAACACAAAAAACAGAACAAAACACAAAACAGCATATAACAGAACACAACATATAACATAACACATCACAATATATAACCTAACAACACAATAACACAACAGCAGACAGCATAACATATAACAACATAAAACAGATAATAACACAAAAAGACACAATATATCACAATAACACATACATATAACACAACATCAAACAGAACAGCAAATAACAGCACATCACAACATGACAAATAACAGCATAACTAAACATAACATATCTTAACACAGCAAAGCTAATAATGTCACATATAACATAACATAACATAACATCACAATGTATAACAACAAAGGATATAACATAACATAACATAACATATAACATATAGGCCAAACACAACATAACATAAAACACAACACAACAAATAATAACACATCATAACATATAACCTAGCATAACAACACGTAACATCACAAACACATAGAAAACACAAAACACATCACAATATATAACCTAACACATAATATCACAACACAGCACAGCTTATAACAGATAACACAACATAAAATAATTTATATGATCATTTTTTTCCTTTAATTTGTTTATTTTAGACACTCTCTGTACACTATCAGCCACATAAAGTGCTAAAGAGAGCTAAACCACTGTTCCACATATAGTTCATTTCACTGAGATATGAGTGAGGCCGTTTTTCCAGCAACATACTTTTCAGTTTTAAGAATCAGCTGCTGATCTATCAGATAGGTAGGCAGCAGTAACCACAAGGGGACATACCCAGAGTCGAGCTGTTTTTTATAGCGATGTGGCACATACAAGCCAAACAAAAACGTGCATAAATGCAAAAAGTATCACCATCATACCAAAATAACCTCATAAAGGGAGGGGGGAGGAAGAGACTGAGAAAGAGTGAGAGAGAAACAGATAGAGAAAGCAATATATAGAGAGACAGAGAGAGACACTGAGCACCTGCAGCACGGTCCACACCTACACACAGGTGTCAGGAAGAGATAGACACAAAGAGAAAAAAGAAAAGACAAAATAGAGCAGAGGAAATCAGACTGCGGTCAACAAAAAAGCTTTTTCTAGATTTGTCAGTGTGTCAGAGTGTGTGCGTATACGCGTGTGTCTGGTTCATTGAACATGCCACCACACCTGTGTGTGTATGTTGGTATATTCGTGGCAGTACTGGACATAGTAATTCAACTAGAGACAATATACAGCAGTGTTTGGATACTTAAAAGAATATTCCAAGATCAAAAGTTAAGTTAACAATCATGGATTGGTCCCATTCACTTTCATTGTAAGCACCTAATCATAACTTTTCCTAAAAAATTAAGAAAACTAAGAACCTAACCATTTTGTTACGTTTCAAATACTTTATATAACATATGAGAAAAATAAAGTTACTTCTGAGAAAAAGTGTTTTAAACTAATTCAATGAAATGCAGACATTTTTAGGTGTACAAATGACTTTTTGGAGCCACTGAAGATCATTTTACCAAGAAAAAAGAAGAAAGCATTTGTATAAAAACAAATCTTGGTAATCTGACCTTTGCCAATGTTTGTGTTTAAGTGGGATCCATACATAGCAGAAATGTGTTTATATAACCCCTATGTACGTCTGGCGGTGAAAAGACAGGTAGGTGCATATAGCACACATGTGGGAGTGTGAAGATGAATGTATCATTTCCCAGAAATCTGTCTCCTCATACAGGTGCTGTGTGAATCATGTGTGCGTCTCATCCCAGACACAGTCAGAGATGACAGATATCACAGTGACATCATCAGCCGAGGAGCAGACGACAACACACCACAAGAGGCTTCCAGAATCTTCTATCCTGTCAACTCTGCAACCTTTTGATCCAGTTTTAGAGCACATGGCCTTTGTTCCAGAACCATTAGAGTTCACTGTGTACTCAAGTGAGATATCACCCAAACTTTATTCAAAGCCAGGCCCGGTTCATTAGTACTTCATATTTAACTAAGCATAGAGGTAAACTAGGGCAGGCATCGCTGCTTAAGTCAGGCAGATCAGCGTATAATTATCCAGCTCTATTCAGCTTTTTCATTTTCTAAAATGAACAGCTGACTCATGTGTAGCTCTTTACACAGCTGAGGTGTGAAACCGACATATTTACAGTAACCTGTTTATAGCAGGTTTTAATGGTATAGTTCACATCAAAATGACAGGTTTGTCATCATTTACTCACCTTATGTCATTCCAAACCTGTATGGCTTACATTCTTCTGTGGTGTTTTTGTGCCCATACAGTGAAAGTCAGTGGAGTCCAGTGTTTCAGTTTTTATCAACAGACATTTTTTAAAAATATGATACAATGAAAGTCAGATGACTCAGTTTTTTTTTAAATTATTTTATTTTGTCAACATACTGCTGTTGTACAATTTATTATTTTTATTTTTTTTTTAAGTGTGAGACCATAATTTCATCTCTAACTCCTCCTAAAGCTTTCTGGTTCATCAACTAAATGCCCCCACAACCACCCAGAAAAACTTATCAGCCATCAGAAACCAACTGCCTACCAACGCCCTAACAACCACAGATTTTCCAGCTTTCAAGTCTCACTTCAAACGTCCCAAGTATTCAAACTAAGACCTAAATAATATTCACATTTCAAGGCTTTGTAACGCAATTACCAATTTTCCTTTTATAGTCATTTCTGTTTGGTGATGCTGGTGGCACAGAAACACACTTCCACTTCTTTTAATCTACAGTAGATTTATTCAGAGCCATGTTTTTTATATTTACATGTGATGCCACCTAGTGGTGCACAGACATTACATGTGCAACTTGACAGCTCAATGAAGAAAAAATGCTGAATTTTCCCTGAATAGTTATTACACAATAATAATGTGTAATATGATTGTGTTTGTTCTAAAATTAAGTTAAGTAAACAGTCTTGTGTACAAGCAAGCATTGTAACTCATGTTTCTATAAGTCAGAATCTGTCATTTGTATTTTAAATCAGGGGCTGATGTATTAGAATGTTACAGAACTGAAATGTCCATAGAGATCAGAGATTGGCCAGAGCATAAGGCAGCGACACAGCAGATGCTCTAGAGCAGACAGTGTGACAGATTTAGCTTGAGGAAATATCACTGGCAGAAGGTTGCTGCTGGCTTTAAGGATCCAACTTGTACCACAGACTCACATTCTGTCAGAAAAATACATTTACTACACAGTTTCTAGATACATACACGTGTCTTTTTATACACAGATCAAATAAGACACTTGCAAAACACACCACTCTCCTGCTAAAGGAATAATTCACACAAAAATGAAAAGGTTTGAATTTATTTCATGGCATGAAAACAAAGCTTCCAAGCTTCACAAAAGCGCAGTGAAATGGTCCATAAGACTCGTCTTTTAAAGTCATATGATAGTTTTAGGTTAGCACCAGGGTCCTCAATTTTAAAGCTTGAAAGCAACAGTCTCCATTTATTTTAACTGCATGAAAAAGAGCAACCCAACACAAAATATTGTGCTTTATAGTTTTAACAGTTTTTTTGCTATCTTGTTTTTTTGTTCTTTTTTATAATCTGTCTAAATAGTTTTGGTTTTTAGTTTTAGATTATTTAGCATTTATATTATTTATTTAATGTGGCCTAGCTGAAATAGACTACCTGAAATAAAATAAGTTTAAGTTTTTTTAAATAGATTATCTAATTACAGTTAAAGTTTATTTTATTCCAAGTAATAAAAATGTTTTGTCATGGTTTTAATTTCAGTTAAAAATATACAGAACAGAAGAATATAAATTACAAATATTACTTAGAAAGAAAGTCATACAGGTTTGAAACAACATGAGGGTGAATAAATGATGACATAACGCTCATTTTTGGGTGAACTGTCTGTGTGCCCTGAGTCAGAGTTCATCTTTCTCTCCTCCAATAGAGCATTTGACACCGGTGCCCTTTAACCCACAGTATCCTTTAGGCACCTTGTGCAGGTATTGCTGGTGATAGTCTTCAGCATAGTAAAATTCAGTGTGCTCTCGGATCTCTGTGGTGATCTCACCCAGGCCTTTCTTAGTCAAAGCCTAGCAGAAAGACGAAACAGACACAGAGAAAGAGATGATAAATGACAACACATTTTGATATAACGAGGATAAATGTGATCAATGTCTAGGGAGAAGCAACTCATTTTGAACTGAAACAACTCTTTCTTGTGTGTGATGTTAAAGCCAGACAAAATGTCCAAAACTGTTTCAAAGCGATTTGAATGAAGTTCTGTCTCCCTCTAGGGGCCGCATCCATAAACTCCAGCAGAAAATGGCTTTAGGTACTACTAGTACAAACATAGAGAACAAAACACCTTTGAACATCAATCACAGTATTTCTAAAGCTCACATGTAGGCCTGAGGGAGGTGTCTCTACAACAGAAAGAAAGAGAGGAGAGCATTTTTGTGCTGGCTTTGCTTTGAGCAATCACAACTGTCCTTTTGAAATGTATGTAGTTTCAGAACTCAGCCATTAGGTGGTGACAGAAGTCTGCTTCAGTTATTCTGCTTCTGATTTCATGTCTTAACAAAAGAGGCTGCATGTGCATCTTAACACCATGAGATCCTAACAGCAGTCTGAATATCAGAAAAACAAAGACAACATAAAGCCATTTACCATTTGTTTTATTTTTGAAATTCTATCCCTGTAATGTGAGATTAATATTTTTAGAAAGCAAAAAAGGTCAGAAGTATCTTATAGGATCATTAGCCCTACATGGTTGAACACAAAAAAACATTTAGCCAGGTGTGCATAAAAGAGGACCAAAAACTTGATGAGCAGAGCATAGCCCCCCCCCCCCAAAAAACAAAAAAGCACCAGTGTGAGAGAATTATTATTACATATATCTAATTTTATAATAATAATAATTGGTGTTATTAATTCTAAATAAATTTGTCACTTTTTTCAGTTACTACCATATCTTTTGACTATTATACATCACTTTTCATTATCAGAATCCATTAAAATGGTCAAAATGCTTTTTTTTCATTTGGTTACATAGAGCACATTGGTTTCTTAAATAAACAAATAAATAAAAACTCTGATACAAAATTAAATTTCTTTAAAAATACAAAAAAAAAAAAAAAAAATCATTCTTAACTTTCTTTGTGCTAGGCCTATACTGGCAGGTCAAGTGCAAATCTAAACTATTGGCTTGAATGGGCCAGCAGAAATGAAAATCCATATTGTTGAGCCCTGTTTATCAACCTTTAAACTGTGCAAATTATTTGAAATAGTGTGCATAAAAAGCAGAGGAAGTATGATTTTGGGAAAAAAATTTGATGTGTGTGTGTGTGTGTGTGTGGATATGGTGTCAGAAAGCTGGCACTGTCAAAGCTCAGTGGTCTGTGTCTCTTGTGGAGGAGAACATTTCTGTGGACAGTCAAGCAAAGAGACAGAAAGAGAGAGAGAGAGAGACAGAGAGACAAGGCAAAGAGAGAGAGATATTACATAAGCATTTGCATATCTGAATATGCTTCATGTGACTCTGATGACTCAACTAATGTCACTAAGTGTTTCTTCATCTGCAAATACACACACACACACCAATGCATATTTTTATTAGTCTAATCATTCTCTACCATTTTCAGAATTCCCTTTTTCTCCCATCAGATTTAATTTATATTTCCCTATGAACACAAACTCACCTTATATATAAGACTATTTACACATACACACACTCACAAACCTGAACATGCGCACGTTAAAACACATTCCCTGTGTACGTTTTAACTGCAACAGCTTGGCCTACTTTAAACATTACAACATAAATAATAAATATTAATGCAGCTCTTTCTATGAACTAAAAAGCTATACTGCAAAATTCCTGAAACAGTGATATAGTTTTAGCTTAGCGAGCTAGCTTACTGCTTCTTGTTTAGAGTCCCTTCTAAAAGCTACAGCATCTTCCACATATTATAAGCTGTATAGTTCTGCTGCACCAACAGAAAAGCATGTGTAGGTGTACATATACATCTATATATATATATATATATATATATATGTGTGTGATTCACTTTAGTCCAAACATACAAGAGGAAGAAGGCATAGTGTAAAAAAAAAAAAAGACAAAGTGCAAAGGCCAAGGCTGATCTGTGCATTTATGCACATCTCCACACATGCTTAGTTTGCATATAAGCATGAGTGTGTGTGTGTGTCCATAAGATATAGTCAGGAATCCATTTTGTCATCCTTGGCTGTTCCTGCATTTTGTGAGAGAGAATAAGGCAGCGGAGGGTCATGTGACCTGTGAGAGGAGACAGATCAAAGTGTGCGAGCATGAGCGTCTGTGTGTGTGAGATTACATGACATGGAACAGAGAGAGATTTTGTTTTTATATGGAGCGCTTTTGGGAACCTGAGCTGTAGGCAACACCAGAGAATAGCATTTCGGATACAAATTTAGTCTATTTAGGCCTGCTACTACCGCATTTATGATTATTATACGGCCCTTTTCATTATCAGAATCAGCTAACATGCTTAAAATGATCAAAAGCTATATTTTCTTCTGTGGCTCTAGAGCACATCAGGTTTATTTTTCATTCTTAAAGTCTGTCAGATGCCATTAAAAACCAATTTTGCTTCCATAAACTGTTGTATTTCAGACTGAAATGGGATATTCCCCCAGAAAAATATTGTAGGATGGGATTTTATTAATCAGGAATTGATTAGATTGTTAAAAAAAAAAAAACTTGATTGTTTAAGCCATTTTACATAAAACTCTTTTATTTAGCTTTAGAGGGATTGAACAAAAACAAGACTATAGACAATATTATTATAATAATAAGAATAATTAATTAAAAAAGACCTGTGAGTGCTACATCTATATAGTCTATTCTTTTCATAAAAATGCTTTTTACATAAAAATGTTACATTTTACAAAATTTTACTTTTGATAAATAATTATGCTAACTTGGGAAATAATATAAAAGCATTAAATTGTGCATAAGACAAAAAATATAAATGATATAATATAAATAAGCAAAATTTTGACATTCACATCCCATTTTTTGCATTCACCACATTCATCTCTCAATTTAATCTGGGCCATGAAGAGATGAATCTCAACCCTCCAAAACATAGCCATAAAAAATAAATAAATAAAATTTTGATGTCTGCAGCATAACACGGGCAGATAAACAAAGAAAATTCATAAACTTCCATTCAAATCCCCAAAATAACTCCTCTGAGAAAGTGCTTCACTGCAGCAGAATTGTACCTCTACTCTATCTTCCTGCGTCTCGCTCCCTTTCACTACTGAATAAAAACTCTTTGATGTTCTGCAAATTCCTACATTTTATTACAGCACCCCTCCCCTCCTCAGCCACAGCGCTTAAAAGACTGTTTCTTCCTCTCCCACTCCCGCATTTCCTTCTCCCTGACTGCCCTCACTGATGGCAGAGTTTTGGGAGACTCTGATGGAGTGCAACTCTCAATGGGTGCTAATAATTCATTTCCCGTCTGTGTGTGATGTCGGTGTCTGATTCATCACCTGAATTTGACCTGATGGAAGTGTCCTCAAAAAGGCCTCATCAATCTCTTCACACTCATCACGTCTGTCTTTCATTTCAGTGTCCTTCTTCAAATTCTCACTCTCCACTGCCAGACAACCAGCTGTGCTTTTCCATAGTATGACGGATGCAAACACACACGTCCGCTCCTCTGTATTTTAACAAGACTCTGGACTAACATGTCTAATCACATCACTGCTGCTTATGTAACCGAGCCGTTCTTCGAAACCACTTCAGATTCGCTCTGCCCTCAGAGAGAGAAGCACAAGCATCAACTGCAGGGAAAGGCTATGAAGTCTGGGAGATGTGCTGCTCTTTTAATATACATGTTTAAAATAGATTTCATGCAATCTGGAGCCACTCGTTCCATACAAAAATCGTCAGGTTGCATGTCATATCACCTACTGTACAACATTCATACACCATACAAGTTACTATCATTAACAAATACAATACCTGTTCTCAAATCATACTGATTATTTTAAATAGTATTATTAGTGCTGTCAAAATTAGCATGTTAATGCAGGCGATTACTTTTTCCAGTTTAACGGCGTTAAAAATATTTAACGCAGTTAATGCAAGGGCGTTGAAACTACGAGCATGCGTGTCAGATCTGCGTCACGTTCAACAGCGGCAGCTCTTAAAGTAATAGCAGCCAAATAACTTGCTGATGTGATGTCTGTTAATCAAAGAACAAAAGACAAAAAAGAGGAAAATCAATAACTTTTGTAAATTTAAGGTTTAATTTATATTTAATTTAGAATTTAGTGTTGATAACTTTATTCAATTTCTGTATATTTCCTACTTGTTGAAGGGCACAGGTAAATATGACATTTATTATAATAGGTTTCTGTGAAGATTGTTTAAGTTCACTTAAATTAGAAGTTTTTTTAAAGTTTAATAAATGTTAAAATTGACAGCTCTCAATTATACAGTAATGTTGAATGGCTATAGTCAATGGTTAAATATTATGGAAAAAAGTACAATTTCTTAGAGACATCAGTAGTATTGGTATCAGTGATACTTGCCTTCAGTCATAAAAAAAGATGCCACTAAACAAATATTAAATATATACTGTCTTTATGTTGTTTCTACATTCATTTGAAGATTGAACGTGAAATTATTTCAATATAAAAGTAAATTTAAATCTTTAATGTTAGGTGGGATTAATCGCGATTAATTTCAGAAAAAAAATGTGCGATTAGTTCATTTTTTTAATCGATTGACAGCACTAATTATTATGTTTAAGAAATTAATACTTTAATTCAGCAAAGATGCATTAAATTGATCTTGAGTGACAGTAAATACATTTAGAATGTTACAAAAGACTTCTATTTCAAATAAATACTGTTGTTTCAAACTTTCTATTCATAATGGATTTACTTTTCCACAAAATATTAAGCAGCACAACTGTTTTTAACATTGACAATAATAAGAAATGTTATCTGAGCTCCAAATCAGCATATTAGAATGATTTCTGAAGGATCATGTGACACTGAAGACTGAAGTAATGGCTGCTGAAAATTCAGCTTTGCCATCACAGGCATAAATTACGTTATAAGTTACTTTGAACTTTGTGATAGTATTTTTCAACATTACTGTTTATACTGAATTTTTGATAAAATAAATGGAGACTTGTTCAGCTTTAGAGACTTCTTTAAAAATCCTACCGAACTGAACCAAACATTTACTTATTTATTTTTTAATTGAAGGTGCCTGAACAGTGTTTTGGCCCAGTTTAACTCCTGCTGACATTTAGTCTGTGGGGTGCAACCCCTTCTGCCTCACTACGTCTGTGTGTGTGTACATTTCAGCTTGTGGGGTCACCAGAGCCATCAACAGCACGTCCGTTTCAGTCCCCTGATCTGATTGCGTCCCTTTAACCACAGCTGCCTCCCACAAGCCTGACCTTTCACCCTGATGCGCACAAGGCCAAGGCCAATAGGGGTCACCCAGCCTCCCAGCCCACGCCTCATTCCCCTCACCCCAAAATCACATCTGAGCCCTAGAAGCAAGACCGATGACATAAGGAGCAAAGGGTTACCGCAGTGATAGTTACCCAAGCTCCTGCATCTCACAAAACAAAGCATCATTACGCTAGTTTGACAGGGATAACAGTCCAGCCATCCAGATGAGCTGCGTTCATGAGCATCCACAAGCGGTGTGGGCGGTCAGCGTTTGACAGTGGACAGTTTGAGAGCGGCAAAGAATGGAAAAGAGAGGTTGGAAATGAGATAGCTTCTGGAGATGTGAGGGGGCAAAAAGAAAATTATTGGATTTAAACTGTGGTTATATTTTCTGAACTAAATTGAATTATGCATTTATGTATATTATTGTTCAAACTTTGGGGTCTGTATGCTTTTATGTTTTTGAAAGAACTTTGGTCACACTTTATTTTAAGGTCCAATTCTCACTATTAACAAACCATTAACTATGACTTTTGCCTCAAACTCCTAATTTGCTGCCTGTTAATAGTTAATACGGTAGTTGTTAAGTTTAGGTATTGGGTAGGATTAGGGATATAGAATATGGTTATGCAGAATATGTGCTTTATCGGTACTAATAAACATCCAATATGTTAATAATAGGCATACAAATAAGCAACTAGTTAATAGTAAGAATTGGTCCTGATGCTAAAGTGTGACCGAACTTTGTTCACAAAGGCTGCATTTGTATCAAAAATACAATAAAACTACAATAACAACAGTAATACCGTAAAATATTACAATTTAAAATGTTAATTTTAATACATTTTAAAATGTAATTTATTCCTGTGATGGCAAAGCTGAATTTTCAGCACTTATTACTCCAGTCTTCAGAAATCATTCTAATATGATGATTTTGTGCTCATTATCATCAATGCTGAAATGGTTGTTCTGCTTAGAAGTTATGTGGAAACCATGATTCATTTTTCAGTATTCTTGATGAATAGAAAATTCAAAAGAATGGTATTTATTTAAAAATACAAACATTATAAATGTCTTTACTGTCACTTTTGATCAATTTAATGCATCCTTACTGAATAAAAGCATTCATTTCTTTTACCAGCCCTAAACTTTTGAAAGGTACTGTAACCTTCTCACTAATGTCCTCTTTAACGCATAATATAGAAAAATGACATATATATATATATATATATATATATAATGCAAATGGTTCTCATTTCTTGTAAAATATTTATATTGAACTGAAAACAAAAATAAGTCTGATATATCCTCATTTAACTTAGCTAAGTTAAATCTTAAAAAAAAAAAACATGAGTAGAAATGAAATCTTAAAGTAGTAATAAATAATGAAATCTTAAGGAAAATCTAAAAATAAAAAAATGTCTTATTATGGTTCAGTTTGAACTAGGACTAGAGGTTATAAAATGTCATTAACTCATTATAAAAGCAACAGAATTCAATGGAAAGTTTGTGTGCGTTTCTCGAGATACTGCACCTCCTGGTACATATGCTTGCTTCTCATGGCCAGCTCTTGCTGTTCTGGGCTGTAGGTGTAGATGGCAGAACGATACTGCGTGCCATGATCATTCCCCTGTGCCATTCCTAAAAAATACACACACACAAATATATATATAAATGCTTAAGAGCCCTTTAAAAAAACTCTGCAAAAAAAGGACAGAAAATATGAAAACAATTGCAGTCTCTGAATAATTTCCCCCTTGTGTATATATGGAAACATGTTCGTGCTTTCCAGTATTCCCTTGTCATTTTCCTCCACGGTGAATTTACTGTCTCTCTTGTATCTTTCTGCAGAACTGGATGTCGGCCATCTTGCCATGAGCTCTCTACCGCGCTGTGCCTTCTGTAGCTCTCTCTTCAAAGGCCAAAATACTGTATTCTGATTGGCTGAACCTCCAAAGTGCCAACGCGACAGTCACTGACCTTCCCTGTGACCCTGAGGCCTGAGTGTCATCACAGCCACTAAACACATCACACAGCCAAGTTATACTGGAAAATGTTTCTAGAAAGAATTTGGATTTGGACAACTAATTAACACTTGACACTGCACAGGCAGAATATCAAACCAAACATTTACCATCTGCCAACAAATGATGCAGGAACTTCTCTGAGACATTTTGCAATTATTTTTAAACATCTAGTGGATATACAAAGTCAGTTAACACAGATGTACCATTAACTACAGACATGATCCACCTACATTTGACAGCCGGTGTCCACATACTTTTAGTCTGCATTTTAAACAGTATACATTACAGTATACATACATTTGGGGGGCAGTCGTGGCCTAATGGCTAGAGTGAGGCTTGAAACCCAAAGGTCGCAGGTTCGAGTCTCAGGTCCGACAGGGATTGTAGGTGGGGTGAGTGAATATCCAGCGCTCTCTCCTCCCTCAATACCACAACTGAGACGAGACCCTTGAGCAAGGCATCGAACCCCCAACTGCTCCCCGGGTGCCGCAGCATTGGCTCCCCACTGCTCCGGGTGTGTGTTCACGGTGTGTGTGTGTTTCACTACTCACTGCTGTGTGTGTGCACTTGGATGGGTGAAATGCAGAGCACAAATTCTGAGTATGGGTCACCATACTTGGCCACAAGTCACCTCCTTTCCTTTCCTTTCCTTTCCTTTCCTTTCCTTTCCTTTCCTTTCCTTTCCTTTCCTTTCCTTTCACATTCAAAAGTTTGGGATTTGTAAGATTTTTTTAATGTTTTGAAATAAGTCTTTTATGATCACCAAGGCTGCTTTGATTTAAAAACACAGCAAAAACATTAATATTGTGAAATATTGTTACAATTTCAAATAACTTTTTTTTTTTTTTTTTGCATATATTTTAAAATGTAATTTATTCCTGTGATGGCAAAGCTGAATTGTCAGCAGGTATTACTCCAGTGTCATATGATTTATGAGAAATAATTTAATATGCTGATTTGGTGCTCCAGAAATATTTCTTAATATTATTAAAGTTGAAAACAGTTGTGCTGCTTATTATTTTTGTGAAAACTGTGATGAATTTTGCTTCAGGATTCTTTGATGAACAGAAAGTTGAACAAACCACATTTATTTGAAATAGAAATCTTTGAAACATTATAATTGTGTCTGCTGAATAAAAGTATTATTTAATTATTAAAAAAATCTTTTGAAAGGTAATGTATTTAAAACAAAACAAAAAGTACTATTGATTAAAAAAAAAAAACTTTCTTTGTGGGGTTTCTTTAAAGTAAAATATTCTTAGTTTGATATTTTGTTATATATAACAATGGCATTCAGACATTTTTAAGTGTGGTGTAAGTGGCCAAATACTTTTTTGGGTCACTGTATATCAAAACCCTTAAATCTGTCTCTTCTCATATGAGTGAAAAAGGAGTTAAAAACAAAAATGAAACGATGAACACTCAATGTACTCCACCCGAGACAGAGAAGCGCTTCTTTTTTCAGCCTCCATCACAGCGCTTAGTTATTATTGATGATCCTCCCTGTTCAAGCTGAATAATATACAGAATCTCTCCTCTCAACACACAAACGGCGCACATGAACCGAGAGTGGAGAACGCCGCAGATGTGTTGTCAGCGCACAAACAGGGTGAGAGCGGAGAGCTAGGCAGAAGCTGACTCCATAAATGTCACACACAGTCTCTCTCTCTCCATAACATGGCTCTCCCGCAGGAAAACTATTTCTGTTAATGCAGAGGTCAAGAAGCGTCACCCTTTGCTTTAGATGGAGGGTAGAAAGGAAAGATTTACTATGTGTACTTGTGAGTGAATAAGCCGTACATGCACGTGAAAGCACACACACAGCATCATCCAGACAGATACCAATCCTCTAAGGCTGCTTTGACCAATCCAGACATTTCAAATATCAGCACTTATGCGGCTCTCCTGGTGAAATGACGGGGAAGGAGGGAAAAAAAGATTTGGAGAGGTGAATGAAAAGGATAAGATGAAAACCACATATTTATTAGTTTTCAGGTTTTTTGAAAATGCTTGAGGGCCATTAGTTCTCAAGTAACTAGAAATAAACACAGATGTTATTTAAAGGGACAGTTCACCCAAAAATGCAAATGTCATAACTTACTTCTGTAGAACACAAAAGAAAATGTGTCAGTGTTCTTGTCCATACAATGGATGTCAATGGTCACCAACACTGTGTTGTTACTTACTTATAAAATATCTTACAACCAATTTTGTAAGAGGAAAAAGTATAGAACACTAAGAAAAAAGAGGCAGTACCTTTTCAAAAGGTACACCTTTATACCTAAAGTGTACATATTAGTACCTAAAAGGTACAAAGGTGTATGTTTTGAAAGGGTACTGCCTTGGTGACAGATTTTGTACCCTTTTTTCTTGAGAGTGAATGGCATACAGGTTTGAAACAACATGAGTGAGAGTAAATCATGACAAAAAGCTGATTTTTAGGCGAAATATACCTTTAAATTAAGATGATAAAACATCAGTAGTGTGTTTGTGATGTGAAGCCTGTGAACTGACACCAGAGATCTTTCTGTGTCTTTCAAAAGCTAAATTATCACTGTCACACAAAATGTCAATCATGTGTCACACTGATGGCTCCGAATCTCAGTCTGCTGGGTTTATCACTTTACTCACGGACTCTGTGGTTAGCGTTTCTGTGGCCAGAGTGCCTCTCAGTGTCTGTGGACAAAAACAACTTCTAAACCCTGAGGAGGCTCAAATATATGCAAACAAGAAGACACAAATTGACGTGTGAGAGATATTTGTATTTTATAAAGAGAGTTTGGCTATTGTGTTTACTAAGTTGATGCACTATATCCACCTTTTGTGTTTGTGAAGGTGCACGTGTGATGCTTTAGCGAGTGTGTGTATGTTTGTGAATTTGAGTGTGTATGATGGCAGGGAGTGTATGTGTGTGAGGGGTTGTTCAGAGCACTGTTGTGTGTGCCCTGTGGGTACGGTGAAGCAGTGTGCGTGCGAGAGCAGCCAACTAAGAGGAATGGTGCAGAGCTGAGTCTATTTTTACACCTCTTATGTAATACACATACACACACAAGCTCACAACCTTGTTCGTTTACACACACACACACAAATTCTTACACTCTCCTTACAAACAAAAATGCACATTTAAAATGTGCTGTAAATGTAATATGGATTGTATATATATGCGTGTTTATTTTTAGTATGTATCAGCTAGCATTTAACTGATGAAAAAGGGAAATTTAACAATTTTATAGTGTAAATAATGCTCTTTCACTCTTGCAGAAAAGACATATTCTATAAGTTACTGTAAAAACTAGATCCTTAATTGTAAAATGATCTGTGGAAAACATTAATAGTTGGTATTCAGACCTAATGGTGAAAAATTGAAAACAAAACCAAAGTGTCGGAGCCATGGCACAGTGGGTAGTGCAAATGTTCGTGACAGTAAGAGCCATTGTGCTTGCAGGGATGCAGGTTTGAATCCAGATCTCAGTCCTGTCCTCTCTCCCTAAATTTTCTGTCTTGCCATTCATTGCACTAAAATTTTAAAGGCAAACAGATTATAAACAAATAAATATATAAAAATAGCAATGCTACAGTGTCAAAGGGACACTTAGCAATTTTTGTTTATGTTAGACTAGCAGTTTGGAACAGGCTGCCACTGAGGTGGTACCCTTTCAAAAGATAAACCTTTGTACCTTATTTACCCTTAAAGGCTTCATAATAGTACCATTCATTTTAGTATCTATTAGCACCTTATGAAATGGTACCACCCCAGTGATTTGTACCTATTTTTCTAAGAGAAGTATTTGTCTCTTATGTTTACCAAGGCTGCATTTATTTGATGAAAAATACAGTAATACTGTAAGAGTTATATTGTGAAATATTATTACAATTTAAAATAACTGTTTTTTTTATTTGAATATGTTTAAAAAAGTAATTTATTCCTGTGATGACAAAGCTGAATTTTAAGCAGCCATAACTCCAATCTTCAGTTTCACATGATCCTTCAGAAATCATTCTAATATGCTGATTTGATGGTCAATCAATCATCAATTCTGGAAACAGCTGTGCTGCATAATATTTTGTAGAAACCTTTGTAAAAAAAATTTCAGTATTCTTTGATAAACAAAGTTCAAAAGAATAGAATTTATTTGAAAAATTTGAACAGTTTAATGCATCCTTGCTGAATAAAATATATACAAAAAAACAGTAGTGTATGTAAAATTAAACATTATATTGGGCTAAAAAATAGTGTGCACCTTCAACAAAGCAACAACAACAGAAAACATCCAAAGTGGTCCAATATGCCTGAAAAATAAGCTCAGTTTCTTTATTTCCTCAACAAACAAATGTTTTCTTCCAGCAAATCCACCCCATTTTTCATCAAAAAAGCAGCATTTCTTCAACCGTTTCTCATCTACTCTCCATAAATGACCTCTGTCGGCCCCTCCCCCTATAGCTGATTGACAAACTGTAATGAGCCCCCCTCGTTGGAGAGGGGCCGGGGTCGAGGTCACCCCCGGAGGGGCACGTGCCCATTGCAGACTGAACCCCAAAAAGACGAGGGGGGGAGTCTTAATTTAGAAACAGTCTTTTCTTTTTGTCCCATTTGGTGGCTTGTGCACAAAATGGTGTTCGTGAACCCAATAACCTTTGTTTTCAATGACAAATCAAGAGTGCTGCTGAGTAATTATGGAGATCCTGCAAACAGTTTCTGTACGTAATTAGCTTGCACATTGATGTTTAGCTTTTCAGGGCTCAATATACACAGCAAAGGTGTCGGTTACACTGAAAGCAGGTGGAAAACTGGATTTAACGTTTACGGGCCTAGGAGATTCTAGATCAACCGCTACGTCTGAAAGACACGACGAGCGCCTGCGTCAGCCATCTTGTCTCTCCCCCGTGAAGCCTGCGTTAATGCATCTCTCTGACGCAGCAGCTACATAAATACTGCAAATCAAGAAAAAAAATATGACACGATAAAAGATGAAAGTGGCAAGACAGAAAAACGAGGACAAAGGAGGAGAGAAACCCGCCCTCTTGCCTTTCACTGTTAGCAGAACGAGGGAGCGCGGGATGGCGGAACGAAGAAAGTGACTAAGAGATAAAAGCGGAGGGTAAGAATGAGGAGTCACTGCGGAAATGCTGATGGGATGATGGTGAGGGGGAGCGAGGGATGGAGGAGAGAAGGAGCCGGGGATGGGGGAGGAGAGGAGAACAGAGAAGATAAGATGTTGTTATCCTGTAGACAGACTGAGAGCCCTGGGGTCCGCTGGGAATGGGGAGGAAAGGAGGGGGGTCTTTCTTAAACAAGGAAGTAACAAACTGCTGAGGCGATCATGCGTACGTGTGCGCGTTTCTCTCGTGTGTGTGCCCACACTGCACTTCTTCGCTCTACGGTTTGCCACAGGCGATAGAATTGTTACACTAGCTTCAGTCATTTCCTGTTCGTCAAATCCATCCAGGAACCCAATTTTCCCAACTCGTCTCTCACCACCCTCGGCTTCCTGTACTATCTTTGTCAGCACAGCCAAAGGAGGTAAGCCTTGTGACATGACCACACCCTATATTTTTGAAAACGCGTAGGGTATGGGGAAGCTACCGCAGAAAAACGCGATACCATGACCTAAAGACTCTGCCAGAGCAAGTGTTGCTGGGTATGAGATGGGGGTACGAAGAGGAGCGTGCTGGGAGCGTTTGATTGGCTGTGGATGTTGCTATCCCAGCTGTGATTGGACGATTCCAAAATCATGCTGCTGAAAGCAGAACCCTTTGAACTGCGAGACAGCAGCTGAATACACAGGTCTCTGTGCACGACGGAAACAAGCGTGCACATATGCAGCCTATGAAACCTTACACACTTGCGGTTTCATACTGTACTTACCCATGATTCAAAGCACTGACGAACGCACACATGCACAGATTCATAGTTGATTCGGCGTGAGCGTTCGGGTACGGACAAATGGAGTGCACGTTAAGCATGCATGGATGAACAGCCTACAGAGACGTTCCCGATTCTCGGCCCGCGCCAAAAAACACAATCTGACGCTTCTGTCACGCACATGGGCCATGCTCTTCATCGTACTTCTCTACCCAAACTCCTGCAGGGTCATGAAACACAACCTAAAAATGCCAAACGGGACATGGAGGAACAAGTTTTGCTTTATTAAATGCTGAAATGTTGCTTGAAACTTACTTAGTGCACATTTAAATGTCAGTACAGGTGAGCAAGTTTCATAAATTCAGAAGACATGTTCTCACTTGATTCTATAAGAGTATGTGTGTGTTTATTATAGATTGGTCATGATGGTCGACTAGTCAATCTATATCAGTGTTTCTAAACTAGGTATATATGAGGTAATTTCAAAACTGAAATTATCATGAAAATGAATAAAATCCTAAAAAGTCATGTCCATTTTTTAAATAATTATAAATACTTGAAGTTATGTCAAGCTCTAAAGTACTTTATTGGGCTGAAATTGCTAAAACCTTCTTTTCACCACCGCTTCTACAGTACAAGTCCAGTCAATTACAGTCAGACTTTAAATTGTCTGTTTTGATCATTAGATCTGTTCTGAGCAATGTTTCTCTTATTATACGTAATTTGTAGGCTTTTTGGGAGGACTATGATAGTTTTGTGCAGTAAAAGGTTATATTTTTTTAGCCTGTATATTTGTTGACCATCTATAATTTATCACAATAAAAGGCTGCAAGTTCTTGTTTGCGGTCTATTTTTTTAAACCTGGTCTATGTATACAAAACCTTTTTAAGATGAAGTGTCAAGTTAAAAATGCTTCAGCTTTAAAAAATGTGTCTTGAGACCTCTGCTTTGTGTTCCATTCTATTGCACTCTGTCTACCGGTTTTCCAATGCAAGAATGGATCTTATGCAAACACCCCCTAAGAAACACATCAGATCGGGTTGGGTAGACATCATCCTAAGCAAGTTTAATTATACAAAACATCCTTACATGGATAGTTTATCTAAAAAATTAATTGTATCATCATTTACTTCACTCTCACATTAATCCAAATCTGTATTTTTTTATTCTGTGGAACACAGAAGAAGATATTTTGACAAAATGAAAGTCAATATTGTTTGGGCCCCAACATTCTTCAGAGCATCTTCGTTTGTGTTCTACGGAGTAAATGATGACAGACTTCAATTTTTCAGTAAACTACCCCTTTAAGACCAGCTAGTCGATCAGTTTTCAGATAACCCACAGACTAGTTGAGTTTGAAAATATGTATCTGCATATACCTTGCATTCTTATAGGTAAAAGAAAACAGAGCAAGGTAGACATTTAATCACATTTGAAGGCCATTTCTGACAACTAACCCTGGCTCCTATGAGTAATTTTCTGCTCTTTACTTTCCGGGGCGTTATGGCTGACAGGGTGACAGTGTTCCGGGCGACTTTTTAAAGTTCAGACACCTTCAGAACATGATGTGAATTAGAGAGCTGGCACAGAACCGAACACACAGGGTAATCATGTCAGCTCAAACCGATGATTTGACACATGAAAGATTCGAAGTAGAAAACCACTCTGCCGTCCTTAAACCATGCTCTGACTCAGGTTTTAGGGGCGTGTCATCAACTGGCAGATATACAGACATGCATTACTGATCCCCAAAGGGAATTTGTACACGTTCCAGGATGCAAACATACAAACAGGATAGTTATTAGAGGGTCTTACTGAACAAACCATAGACGCCATATAAAGTATTAAAGCAGAGACTGCAGTCCCACAGTCCAGCTGACGAAGGAGAGCTGAAGAGTTGTGTGTGTGCGCTTCAGGTCCTCAGGGTCAGGCTTTATGAATGTTTCAGAGGAGTGTCTCTTCCTCTCTTCTCTCTCTGTTTCAGGGTGACTGAACACAGAGAGCCAAACAACAGCTTCATGCTGCAGCCACACTGTTACATCAGACAGACTGACAGACAGTTGGAATGATGAACGGAGAGACAGATAGATAGATAGATAGATAGACAGACAGATGGAATGGCGAACTGAGAGAGAAGGATAGACAGACAGATAGATCTGTTTTTGTGTCTGGGATCAAAAACACACCAAGTCTTTCAGCTCAATCAATTAACTGAATGGAGTAAATTCATTTTTCTGTAATTTTTCTTCTGTTTCCTGAGTCTCAAGCTTAGTGCTGGATCACAGGCAGACAGCAAGGTTGATTTATTCTCAAATGAGGACCTGAAGGACAGCACAGACGGCAAATATCAGCTGTGTGTTCAGTACTGGGTCTGTTTCTAGTGGACTGGAGGAATAGGTGACGCTTGCACTAATGCACACACATACGCGATGTCTCTTTTCCTCTCATGGCTGAATTGGTCTCAGACACATTAACATACCCTGTCTGAGGCTGTTCCAATTCCCGCGAGATCATCCTGACCATCCAGCACACACACACACACACACACACACACATGCACAGGGCAGTGTGAACACACAGATGCAGCCGTGTTTTAACCTCATGAGGCCGTTTGCTTTTGGGCCACTGCACCTCGCACCCAGGGGTCTTTCTATGGACATCTGTGTGAGTGCATGTGTGTAGATGTGAGGGAATAGGTGTGTTTGTTTACCTTGAGTGGGGTCATGGCTTTCCCAGAAGACTTTGAGAAGTTTCTTTAAACTGACATCTTTAGGAGAGAAGACCACTCGCACTACTTCCGTGTGCACTGTTAAACCTGAAATTTAAACAAAAAGAAATTAGACCACACACAAATAAAGTTGTGCAAATGTTCTTTGATTCTGCAGCATAACATTAAGGATTTTAATGAATCTTTTACTTGGATATTAAATTTTCTTTTTTTTTTTTTTTATTTATCAGAGCATGTTAAATTAAATGATTAAATATTCTTCCTTGTGTTAATTTAGTGAAGAACATTGTGGAAATCATTCCTGTTTAGGGGTAAGGTTAAACATTAGATTTTTTCTGTATTTCAGTTCTAATATGAATCATTTTGAAACTAGTGGTTACAACGGCTGTTTTGGTTGAATTTACAGTTCACAGTTCATCAGATTATGTAAATAATGACAATAAATATTGTTAAAATATTTAAATATAATGAAAATATTATTACATTATTAAAATATTGTAAGAAAATGTAGCAATGGCAACACACATACACTTTTGTTCAGCAATGACGCATTAAACTGATAAAAAGTCAAAGAGACATCTTTCAAAACATTAAAAAAATCTTTTGAACCATAGTTTAAGTGTATGTGTTTGTCTGTTTCGTGTGGTTATGATGAAGATAAACGTCTCTCATCCAACTTTATGAGGTGCATCATGGGATGCTGTTAAACTATACTGGAGTAGAGCCCACAAAGGCATAAACATTTAAAATGGTTTTGGAAACAAATTCAGGAACAATTTCAGTCACAAGAAAACAGGCACAATTTAAATTTGTCTATAAAACTACATTCAAGCATTTAAGCATAACCCTTTAAAAAGGTTTTCAGATCATAAGAACCATTCTGTCAAATGTCCTCAGATTTTTAACTGGTACTCAAAGATGAAACCTTCCATAAACAACTGTGTAAAACTGCATCTGCGGTTGCTACTCTTACAAACAACAAAGCCTGTCTACATATTAACCCCAACACCCAATGCAATCCTGACAGCCGCAAGCCTTCTCCACACTTAAAAAAAACCTGTGTGTGCATGTGTTTGGAGAGAGCCAACCCTCTGCAGAGCTGCAGTCAGAACCTTCTCACTGGGACCAGTTCAGAAACTGCAACATCACAGCTGCATCCCTCCCTCCATCTCATCTCTTCTGAAATGTCTGGCTACAAGTAGGTCATACAGAGGAAGGGGGAAGGGCTGCGGATCTGGGAGAGAGCAGTGCACTCTGGGTAGTTCACTGCAGATGAAGGGAATGTTTTGGTGAAGGCTGCAGCGAAGCTCTAATCTGGGTACAGTGAAGCTGCTCTAGAGTTTGTGACTTACGGTTGGGAAAAGTGCCATCAGAGGCCTCTTTGATATGGGAGGTGAACGAACATGTAGCAGCAAAAAGGAAGTGGGGAAAATGTATTTGGACATGTGTTTACATGCATTTGATTGGCTGTGTTTGTGTGGCAGGGACAAACCTGAACACACTTCATGGTAGGTAGGGTTAGATGTGAAGCCCCCAGCGTAGCCCACTTGTGTAGAGAACACACCAGGAATCCTCCAGAAGCGCCTCTCTGCTCCCCAAAAACAGCCCATACCTGAACAGAAATGGGACAGAGACATCAAATAGCAATAATAATAGCAAAAACTGAATCTGCAAAGCCCTTCCTAACTATGTCAGTTTGATGTCTTTAATGCTTCTGCTGATTAATATATTTTTACAAACTACAAAAATCTAATTCAGACACTGTTGATACTCTGTGACCCTCTCAAAACAAAAGCTTTTCCCCAAAACTCAATCTATGCAAAACAAGACAGAGCCAAAATGTGAAAAGCTCAGTGATAAATATAAATCATATATTTGCATCTCATTCTTTTTAATTTTGTCTAATTGCATCCAGTATCCATCTACATATTTTTGTGTGTATTAGTGTATCACACATCAATCTCAACTGGACTCAACTGCAAACTTCTGATGCTTTGTGTGAAATGGCTTTATGCATGATTGTGACCTTTAAGAAACGTGTGGCCAGGGTGGAGCACAAACGTTTGAGGTTTAAATTTTTTTTGATAGAAAGAAAAAAAATTATACTTTTACTCAGCAAGGATACATTAACAAAAGATTCCTATTTCACATAAATGCTGTTCTTTTGATCTTTCCATCAAAGAATCCTGAAAAAAAATGTAGCACGGTTTCCACAAAAATATTAAGCAGCACAACTGATATAACACTGATTTTGTATTAAGAAATGTTATTTAAACATTAAATAGAATGCATAGCATATTAGAATGATGTCTGAAGAATAGAAAAAAAGCTTATTTTAAATGTTTAATATCACTATTTTTATTGTATTTTTGATCAAATGCAGCCTTGGTGAGCATAAGAGACCCCACAACTTTGAATGCTAGTATGGTGTTCAGTTAGGATGCTAGATAGATGTCTATGTAGGCAGCTCACTAGGTCTTGGAACAGAACTACTATGTTTGGACACTGACATTTCAACTCATTTATTTAAATGAGCTTTTAGCCACATTTTTACTGGCACTTGAAAACAAGAAGTCAAGAGGAGAGATGGAGAAATGAGATGGGAACAGGCTGGACTCCAA
This sequence comes from Tor tambroides, assembly GCA_021397915.2. Lineage (NCBI taxonomy): Eukaryota > Metazoa > Chordata > Actinopteri > Cypriniformes > Cyprinidae > Tor > Tor tambroides. Next base: position 46,095 of record JAFVLL020001374.1, read on the forward strand.
CTCAGGTCTCCCATGGGTGACCACTCCGACACAAGTGGTACTTTAGGAAGCAATACGTTAATTGCACCCAAGGAATATGATCTTCTCCAAACTCACCAAACATGATCATCTCCATGCCGTCAGGAAACGGCTCCACTGTGGGGTTCCCATTTGCTGCGTGCTTTGCTGCAGAAACAGAGAAAGATATAAACTTTCTGTAATTAATGGGGTGTACGTATGCACGAGGTGGCGCTGTTCCAGATGGTGGGACTGTCAGAATGGGTTCTGTGGCGAGGATTACTGCAGATTTGCCTGGTCTGCTCAGGCTAAGCTGAATCAGTGTTGCTGTTTCTGCAGTGGGAGACACTTAGCAGATTACACTGCTGAACCTCCCCCCACCCAACACACACACACACACACACACACACACACACACACACACACCTTTAAACCTTCCAGAGAAGGTCACAAACCACAAGTGACGTGAATGCATCGGAAGGAGACAACATCAGCTCTCTGAAAGCCCTGTGGAACAACCTGCAGTGGATCAGGCCACAAGGGAGAAAAAGGATGGACAAACAAAATGTTTCCAGAGTTGGATGGATGAGGCCAACTGTGCCATACTGGAATTAGAGCAGTAAAGAGGAAGAGAAAAGGGGCACAGATGTGGGGAGGATTAGAGCTAAGAAGACTGAAGTGATTTACCACCTAAATCTCCAGGCAGCAAAGGATAGTGGTTTACACACAGTGCACTAATATTAGCATATGGATGAAGAAATGTGTCATGGCCCCACAAACAAACACACACAATAGTGCATTTAGGGCAATATGCACCTCATTCCCCCTTTAATCTCCCTAAAGCTTAAACTATATACAATAATGACCTTAATACTGAAAATCTGTCCATTACCAATTTCAAAAGCTTGGTATGAAAGTTTGCCTAGTGTAGCAAAGTATTAAACTTTGGTATGTAACACATCCCGCACTGCTTGTGCTTTGGACATAAATGATACCTCAAATCTTGTGGCTTGCTAAGGAGAGGTGTGCTATTACTTTTCTAACCAACTAGAGTTCCATTTTTTTCCTATGACGGACATAAATAGACTTACACTGAAGGAGGAGCCTGAGCCATATCTAAAAACCAGAATATAATAGAGACTTGGGGATAGGCACTTTTGACTTGAACACCCTAGGAATAGCTTTTAGCAAGGGCAAGCATATCTCATTTTGTTCAGAATATGTAAACATAGAATCTATGGCTGTATAAAATCAGTAGTCAACTAAATGGAGTTCCCGAATAATTAAGCTGGTTTTGGATTCATATGACCCCGATCAGATACTTTATTCATAGGTTTTTGCATTTAAAAACAATGGAATGTAACAAAATTTAGCATTTTAAAATTAAAAAAAAAGTTGAATTAAAATTTATTTTAACATAGGCTCAGTTTGTATCTGGCATTAAGATGACAATCATAAGTGGATGACGCTAAACACAAGTGAAAAAGGCCTCTAATGTAGACGAAAATGCATTCAAGAGAACTGTTTTCATAGTGTAGACGCTCATGTGGTCAAATATGTTCGAACAGCCACAAACAACCGCACTTGTATCAAATCAGCTGCGTTGTAACAAAACACACAGACTGCTTTTTTTGATCATTTTAATTTGCCAGTCACTAGTAATCGCATAACACGGGTTTGTTCAGTCAACAGTATTAGTGATATAGAGTGTGAAGAAATAAGAGGGAAGTGTCTCCAAGAAATCCAAACAGCATTGGTCACAGGAGGCGCATTTGAAACTGTTAAAAACAGTTTAAGCCCCGGCTGACCACTTGTGATTGGATCACTGAAATCACATCTTAATACCAGGTGAAAACAAGGCCAGTGTCTTAAAAATGCAACGCTTGTGACAAGACGCTCAAGTAAAAAAAGCACAGTTAGGTGTGACGCAATGGACAAAGACGTATTGCTGTCTGTTACAGCAGTGCTTTAAAGGAACTTTAAAGTAGCAAAAACTCCCTGAGAGGGTTTTATTGTGCAGATAACACCTAAAGTGCAGCATGCTAACTAAAATAAAATAAACCCCTACATAAACCAATCTCATTACCCAGATGTCAGACCACTAGCTGGCTCACTGAATTTTATTATTCACAGGCACTGCGAAGAGTACGCCAGTCAGAATTAGAGCATAAAGTGCACTTGGTTTCTTTTGCGAAACTTTAACCTGTTTTGAACGCTGCAAAGAACACTGCTTAACATACAAGGAAATGAGATGACAAGCAAACAACTGAGAGACAAAGACAAAAGCCATGCTACCAAATCAAGATAAAAAGAGCAGCTTGTTTTGTCACCTTGACAAGCAAAGCTTCCTTTATTCTTGTCAGGGTGAGGACTTGTGCATCACACACACACATACACACCTTCGCAGTCACATTTGCCAAATCTCACAATGTTCGAACAGACCACCTGGCACTGACCTGCCAGCCAAGCGTACAATTATGCCACTTCTAATTTCTGCGAGGGAGGATCTGAAAAGAAAAGGGGGGGGGGGCACATTTTCCAAATAAAGAAGGTGAGAAATGGAGGACAAATGAATTTTGGAGTGAGTGATGAAGACAGGAATGGGCAAAGGAATAAAAGAGAGGGATGCGCAACAGATTAGAGCAGCGGAAATATGGAGCTGCACGTTTTTTGTCTTTCATTCCTTCGTGCCTTTTGGCAGCAGATGAACACACAGCCGCTCCATCCAGTGAAGAGTGAAAAAATAACGTAACAAACAAACTGGAATAAAGTGAACCTGGCCAAGAACACGCCAACACAACCAACATCCACAAAAGCTCTGGCACCACAAACCTAGTGTTTTCTCTCTCTACCACTCTCCAACCTCCTCCCTTCACCTTCCCATAATGCCTTTCTCTCTCTCTCTCTCTCTCTCTCTCTCTCTCTCTCTCTCTCTCTCCCTGTT
>JAFVLL020001374.1:49135-109190 GCA_021397915.2 Tor tambroides
CAAGATTTTTTACTTGATTTTTAGTTGTTTGACCCCTAGAGTCAAGGTGTGCATTCACCTTGAGAACCTCATCTTTGTTTCCAAATGCAATGACTTCAGTTTTCTCCTTGTTTAATTGAAGAAAGTTTTGGCACATCCAAATGTTAATTTCATCAATGCATTTGCAGAGGGAGTCAATGGGGCTATAGTCATTTGGAGATAAGGCTAGGTAAATCTAGGTATCATCAGCATAGCTGTGATAGGCAATTTGGTTCTTCCTCATTATCCGACTTAGTGGGAGCACAAGCTAAACAAGAGTGGTGCAAGAATTGAGGGACAGTATGTATGCATACATACTCTATCATACTAAGATAGTATGATAGAGAGACAGAGACAGACAGACAGACAGACAATGAGATAGTGTCTGGGATCAAAAACACACACAGCTCAATTAACCGAATGGAGTGAATTCATTTTTCTGTAATTATTCATCTGTTTTTCTCAAGCTTAGTGCTGGACTGCAGGCAGACAGCAAGGTTGATTTATTCTCAAATGAGGACTTGAAGGACAGCACAGACGGCAAATATCAACTGTGTGTTCAGTATTGGTTCTGTTTCTAGTGGACTGGAGGAATAGGTGACGCTTGCACCAATGCACACACATACGCGATGTCTCTTTTCCTCTCATGGCTGAATTGGTCTCAGACACATTAACATAGCCTGTCTGAGGCTGTTCCAATTCCCGCGAGATAATCCTGACCATCCAGCACACACACATGCAAAGGGCAGCGTGAACACACAGATGCAGCCGTGTTTTAACCTCATGAGGCCGTTTGCTTTTGGGCCACTGCACCTCGCACACAGGGATCTTTCTATGGACATCTGTGTGAGTGCATGGGTGTAGATGTGAAGGAATAGGTGTGTTTGTTTACCTTGAGTGGGGTCATGGCTTTCCCAGAAGACTTTGAGAAGTTTCTCTAAGCTGACGTCTTTAGGAGAGAAGACCACTCGCACTACTTCCGTGTGGCCTGTTAAACCTGGAGAGAACAGCACAAAAAGAAATTAAATCATGCACAAATAGAGCTGTACAAATGTTCTGTGATTCTGCAGCATACATTAAACTCAGGCATTAGAAATTAAGGATTTTAATGAATCTTTTACTCGGATATTAAGTTGTTGTTGTTCAAATTTTGTAAAAAATATTTAATTATTATTCAAATATTTTTAGAATTTTTTAAAAATTATTTTTTAGCAATATTACCAACCTCAGGAATGTAGCAATAGCAACACATACACTTTCATTCAGCAATGATGCATTAAATTGATAAAAATGACTGTTAAGACATGTATATATGGTTACAAAGGACTTCTATTTCAAATAAATGCTTTATCTGAAATTTCTATTCATCAAAGAATACTAAAAAACGATTAAGAAATGTTTTTTGAGCACCAAACAGCATATAACAATGTTTTCTGAAGGATCATGTCACAATGAAGACTGGTGTAATCACAGCTGCTGAAAATTCATTGTTGCCTTCACAGGAATAAATTAAATTTTAAAATATAATCAAATAAAGAACAGATTTTTTTAATTGTAATAGTATTTTACAATATTATTGTTTTACTGTATTTTTGATCAACTAAATGCAGCCTTCATAAACGTAAGAGACTTCTGAACTGTAGTTTAAGTGTATATGTTTGTCTGTTTCATGTGGTTATGATTAAGATAAACTTCTCTCATCCAACTTTATGCATCCTGGGATGATGTTAAACTATACTGGAGTAGAGCCCATAAAGGCTTAAACATTTAAAATGGTTTTGTAAAGAAATTCAGGAACAACTTCAGCCATAAAACACAGGCACAATTTAAAATTATATACAAAACATTTAAGCATAAATTTTAAGAAGGTTTTCAGATCATAAGAACCATTCTGTCAAATGTGTCCAAACTTTTAACTGGTACTCAAAGACAAAACCTTTCATAAACAATTGTGTAAAACTGCATCTGCATATGCGTTTGCTACTCTTACAAATAACAAAGCCTGTCTACATATTAACCCCGACACCAAACGCAATTCTGACAGCCGCACTGAGTCTTCTCCACACTACACACTTAAAAGAGCCTGTGTGTGTCTGTTTGGAGAGAGCAAATCCTCTGCAGAGCTGCAGTCAGAACCTTCTCACTGGGACCAGTTCAGAAACTGCAACATCACAGCTGCATCCCTCCCTCCATCTCATCTCTTCTGAACTGTCTGGCTACAAGTAGGTCACACAGAGGAAGGGGGGAAGGGCTGCGGCTCTGGGAGAGAGCAGTGCACTCTGGGTAGTTCACTGCAGATGAAGGGAATGTTTTGGTGAAGGCTGCAGCGAAGCACTAATTTGGGTACAGTGAAGCTGCTGCTGTTCTAATGTTTGTGACTTACAGTTGGGAAAAGTGCCATCAGAGACCTCTTTGATATGGGAGGTGAACAAGCATGTAGCGGCAAAAAGGAAGTGGGGAAAATGTATTTGGGCATGTGTCTACATGCATACCTGTATTTGGCTGCATTGGCTGTGTTAGTGTGGTTGGGACTCACCTGAACACACTTCATGGTAGGTAGGGTTAGGTGTGAAGCCCCCAGCGTAGCCCACTTGTGTAGAGAACACACCAGGAATCCTCCAGAAGCGCCTTTCTGCTCCCCAAAAACAGCCCATTCCTGAACAGAAATGGGACAGAGACATCAAATAGCAATAATAATAGGAAAAATGTCATCTTTTACGGATAAATCATTCAACACAGACAGAAATTTTAACAAAATTTCCTTTTTGCTTCTTCCACAAAGCCCTTCCTAACTATGTCAGTTTGACGTCTTTAATGCTTCAGCTGATTAATATATTTTTACATACTACAAAAATCAAATTCAGACACTATTGATACTCTGTGACCCTCTCAAAACAAAAGCTTTTCCCCAAAACTCATAATCTACGCAAAACAAGACAGAGCCACAATTTGAAAAGCTCAGTGATAAATATAAATAATGTATTTGCATATGTGTTTGGAACCTTTTGAGAAACTTGTGGCCTATGTGGAGCACAAAAGTTTGAGAGAAGTAATTTTTTTTTTGAAAGAAAGAAAAAAAACTTTTATTCAGCAAGGATACAATAACAAAAGATTCCTATGTCACATAAATGCTGTTCTTTTGAACTTTCCATCAAAGAATCCTAAAAAAAAATAAAAAGTAACACGGTTTCCACAAATGACAACTGATATAACACTGATTTTGTATTAAGAAATGTTTGCTAAACACCAAAACAGAATGCATAGCATATTAGAATGATGTCTAAAGAATGGTGTGAAAGAATGGTGTAAATTCACAGGAATAAATTACATTTTAAAATAGATTAAAAAAGGAAAAAATATATATTTTAAATTGTAATATTTTACAAAATCACTATTTTTTAAAGTGTTTTGATCAAATGCAGCCTTGGTGAGCAATTTCAGTTAGGATGCTTGGTAGTTGTCTGTGTAGGCAGCTCACTAGTTCTTGGAACAGAACTACTATGTTTGGACACTCAGTACGTTTACATGGACAACAATATTCTGATTTTAACACGATTAAGACAACACTTTGATTAAGAATCTACCATGTAAACAGATTTTTGATTACCTTAATCCAGTCATACATGAAGTAATCACAAATCAATTAAAAATTGGAGTATTTTAGTCTCATTATTATCGAAGTGCAGTATAGACATGTATACATCTTAATCACACTATTACCATCGTGTAGGACTTTTTGCCACATTTTGCGACAGGATACACACACAGCAGGATACACGCCGTTTGACAGCAAACAAAAGCACGTATATCATGACAAATAATTATCTGTACTTGAAGCTTTTGTAAAATTAAAAATGTAATACCCCAAACTGTGTACGGCATCACAACGAAAACAAACTACATGTTGATACGTGAAATTCTGGAGCAGTCGTCGAATGGCATCACGTGGGGACGTAATGGCATGTGCCATTAAAGGTGCACTAAGCACTTTTGCCAAACGGTGTTGATTTGTGGGGCAACAGGACCTTGCCCTTGTTTTGAAATCTCCTCCCCACACGTACGTACACAACCATGGCAACGACGATCGCGGAAACAAGTGAAGATGACACACAAGCATATTCAAACAAAAGCCAACACGGATAAGTTGAGTGAAATGAAGCAAAATCAACGTTACTCACCTATCAAGAAGAAACAACGCAACCTATTCGAGCCCTTCCTGCTCCTTGAGTTCTCTCCACCGCTGCTCTGATATTTACGCAGGTCCTACCTCTTGCCTGATCGTAACCCTAATTTGTAATGATTTTTTCCACTTTTTTTTTATCTGCCATCTCTCTCTATCTATAGTCGATCTTCTAATATCCATCCTGTGCACTCAAATTGAGCGGTCTCTTCAAGACACGCCCCCTTACGGCTGATTGGCTACAAGCGTGTTTTGGGACTCGGTCTGACACTGTGGTCAAAAGCGTTTTTCAAAAATCGCTTAGTGCACCTTTAATCAATCTATGTACTGTAACACGTAAAACGGTAACAAGAAAGGAATATTCTAAAAGCACCTCATGTAAACACCTTAATCATAATATTGTCTTATTCAGAATAAGGTAAATAATTAGATTACTGATGTCCATGTAAACGTAGTCACTGACATTTGAGCTTTTAGCCACATTTTTATTAGCACTTGAAAACAAGAAGTCAAGAGGAGAGATGGAGAAATGAGATTGAAACAGGCTGGACTCCAACTCAGGTCTCCCATGGGCCACCACTCTGACACAAGAGGTACTTTAGGAAGCAATACGTTAATTGTACCCAAGAAAGTCTGGGATATGATCTTCTCCAAACTCACCAAACATGATCATCTCCATGCCATCAGGAAACGGCTCCACTGTGGGGTTCCCATTTGCTGCGTGCTTTGCTGCAGAAACAGAGAAAGACAGCAATATAAATGTTCTGTAATAATGAGGTGTACGTATGCACGAGGTGGCGCTGTTCCAGATGGTGGGACTGTCAGCCTGGGTTCTGTGGCGAGGATTACTGCAGATTTGCCTGGTCTGCTCAGGCTAAGCTGAATCAGTGCTGCTGCTTCTGCAGTGGGAGACACTTAGCAGATTACACTGCTGAACCTCCCCCCACCCAACACACACACACACACACACACCTCTAAACCATCCACAGAAGGTCACAAACCACGAGTGACGTGAATGCATCGGAAGGAGACAACATCAGCTCTCTGAAAGCCCTGTGGAACAACCTGCAGTGGATTAGGCCACAAGGGCGAAAAAGGATGGACAAACAAAATGTTTCCCGAGTTGGATGGATGAGGCCAACTGTGCCATACTGGAATTAGAGCAGTAAAGAAGAAGAGAAAAGGGGCACAGATGTGGGGAGGATTATAGCTAAGAAGACTGAAGTGATTTACCACCTAAATCTCCAGGCAGCAAAGGATAGTGGTTTACACACAGTGCACTAATATTAGCATATGGATGAAGAAATGTGTCATGGGCCCACAAACAAACACACACAATAGGGCATTTAGGGCAATATGCACCTCATTCCCCCTTTAATCTCCCTAAAGTTTAAACTATATACGATAAAGACCTTAATACTGAAAATCTGTCCATTAACAATTGCAAAAGCTTGGTCCGAAAGTTAGCCTAGCGTAGCAAAGTAAATTTGGCACGTAACATATCCCGCACTGCTTGTGCTTTAGATATGAATGATACTGTACCTCAAATCTTGTGGGCTTGCTAAGGAGAGGTGTGCTATTACTTTTCTAAGCAATTAGCAATGAGACTTTTTTCCTGACGGGCATAAATGGACTCGCAATGAAGGAGGGACCTCAGCCATATCTAGAAACTAGAATATAATAGAGACTTGGAGATGGGTGCTTTTGACTTAGAACCCAGAACACTGTAGCAATAGCATTTTGCAAGGGCAAGCATATCTCATTTTGTTCAGTATATATAAAAATAGAATCTTTGGATACACAAAATCTACTGGTGGGCTGGTTGTCTAAATCACTAGTCAACTAAATGGAGTTGCTGAATAATTGGGCTGGTTTTGGATTCATATGACCCCGATCAGATACTTTATTCATAGGTTTTTGCATTCAAAAATAGCTAGATATAGTACAATGGAAGGTAGCAAAACTTAGCATTTTAAAATATAAAAAACATTTTAAAATTAAAATAAATTGAGCTAAAATTCATTTTAACACAGGCCCTGTTTACATCTTAAGATGACCGATCACAAGTAGATGACGCTAAATACAAGTGTAAAAGGCATCTAAAATGTTTTGAGGTAGACAAAAATGTATTCAACCGGATTGTTTTTATAGTTTAGATGCTCGTGTGGTCAAATATGTTCGAACAGACACAAAAAACTTGTATCTAATCAGCTGAAAAACACACAGACTGCTTTTTAAATCATTTTAATTTGATTTCATTTCCCAATTGCTTGTAATCACATAACATGGGTTTGTTCAGTCAGCAGTATTTGTGATGTAGAGTGTGAAGAAATAAGAAGGAAGTGTCTCAGGGAAATCCAAACAGCAATGGTCACAGGAGGCGCACTTGAAACTGTTAAAAACAGTTTAAGCCTCGGCTGACCACTTGTGATTGGATCACTGAAATCACATCTTAATACCAGGTGAAAACAAGGCCAGTGTCTTAAAAATGCAACACTTATGACAAGACGCTCAAGTAAAAAAAGCACAGTTACGTGTGACGCAATGGACAAAGAAGTATTGCTGTCTGTTACAGCAGTGCTTTAAAGGAACTTTAAAGTAGCAAAAACTCCCTGAGAGGGCTTTATTGTGCAGATAACAGCTAAAGCGCAGCATGCTAACTAAAATAAAATAAACCCCTACATACACCAATCTCACTAGCCACATGTCAGACAACTAGTTGCCTTAGAGAATTTTATTATTCACAGGCACTGCGAAGAGTACGTCAGAATTAAAGAACAAAGTGCATTTGGTTTCTTTTGTGAAACTTTAACCTGTTTTGCACATTGAGCACATTTAACAACAAGAATGCTGCTTAACATACAAGGAAATGAGATGACAAGCAAACAACTGAGAGACAAAGACAAGCAGGCAGACAAAAGCCATGCTACCAAATCAAGATAAATAGAGTAGCTTGTTTTGTCACCTTGACAAGCAAAGCTTTCTTTATTCTTGTCGGGGTGAGGACTTGTGCATCACACACACATACACACCTTTGCAGTCACATTTGCCAAATCTCACAATGTTCGAACAGACCACCTGGCACTGACCTGCCAGCCAAGCATACAATTATGCTATTTCTAATTTCTGCGAGGGAGGATCTGAAAAGAAAATGGGAAAAAACACATTTTCCAAATAAAGAAGGTGAGAAATGGAGGATAAATGAATATTCGGAGTGAGCGATGAAGACAGGAATGGGCAGAGGAATAAAAGAGAGGGATGTGCAACAGATTAGAGCAGCGGAAATATGGAGCTGCACGTTTTTTTGTCTTTCATTCCTTCGTGCCTTTTGGCAGCAGATGAACACACAGCTGCTCCATCCAGTGAAGAGTGAAAAAATAACGTAACAAACAAACTGGAATAAAGTGAACCTGGCCAAGAACACGCTAACACAACCAACATCCACAAAAGCTCTGGCACCACAAACCTAGTGTTTTCTCTCTCTCTAACACTCTCCAACCTCCTCCCTTCACCTTCCCATAATGCCTTTCTCTCTCTCTCTCTCCCTGTTCTATCTATCTCTCTCTCTCATACACTCACACACCAACCACAGCAGTGGGTATTTCTCCCGAGGAGCTCTGGCATGGGTCCAGGAGGTGCCAGTCTGCCTCCTTTAACAGTGCCCTGTGACTGTGCCAAAAGATGCTTTCGCCAACACCACAACACCTTACCAACCACTCCGCCGAAAAAGGACAGCGAAGACAAAAGGGAAAAAAGAGGAAAAAAGAAAGTGAGGCAAAGGAAGGCGGGTGAGCTTGACAAAAGAACCAGAAGAGGACTTTTTATGGAGCGGCGAGATTGGTAAAAGGACTTTTCTTCTCCGAAACTTCGGCTAAAATGGACCTAATTTGGGGTGAATTGTGTTCCGGCAAACAGAAGAAAAACCAATTGCCTTGACAAATATCAGAAAGCGCACAGAATCGCAACACTATTCCTCAGGGTACTGCATGTTTTCTCTGCAAATTTACTTGGAAGTCTGCTTTGTCCATCATCATGGCACTGGAATGACCCTTTACAATCCCTCAACACAACAACTTTTTCATGACCCAAGGATCTGACGTTAACCTGGACAATTACAGCACGTGTTTCTCTTGTCATTGTTGCCAATGATTTTTAAGACTTGAGGATTACGCAACTCTAAAATTTGCCCTCTATTATATGGGTATATGAATCAATTGTGATTGGTTGGATGCATATCACTGGTGTTGGGTTCAGACAACTTCAGACAATCCATAATCTAGAATTGTCAAACTGTTTGGAACCAATTGGAAATGATTTCACTACTTGTAATCCAATTATAAACACACCTAGCAGGGTGAAATATTGATTCACCCAATTCCATAACCACCTAACCAAATTGTCTTGAAGGTAAACTGTGTCTCTTGCTTCAAGCAGGACTATATAAACAAATCTACTGTGGAGAAAAGGTCTATACTGCATGTAGGCCTACCTGCTGTGTTTACGACTCTGAATATGAAGGAAAAATCAAAGCAATCTCAGTATGAAAGTGTCTTAAACCAACCAGTTTTCACGTTCTTGTTAAACATTGCACATTCAAGGCCGTTTCTGTTGGACTGCACCAACACCACCTCATGCTGGGTCAACTTGAATCAGCTGAGACACTGGAGTCACCGACAAGTTCAAGTGCCTGTATGTCCCCTGGAGGCGACTGCTGATGCATTCATACCATACTTTCTATTCAAACCTGTATCCAAGCAACCATTTCCGGTTGCTATGGTGAAGGCTGGCCCCCCTCATTGCTACAGTTTGCAAGATAGTGCACGTAATCTGTGGAACACCTCCAGCATTCTGATGCCCGAGACAAAACATAAGCTAACAGCTACAGTTGTAGAAAAACAGTATTTTCAGGCCCTAAGCAAACAAATGTCAACTTTCTGAATGATTTGATGATGTAAAAAGATGAGTTTTATACAATAGCTGTATAAAAATGTTCACAGGTGCACTGATGAACATGGCTTTGCTTAGCATGAAGACACAAATGAGTCCATAATATAAATTTGTTCTCATAAAACCCCCAGAAAGCTCATGACTTATAATGAAAGGCCAGTAATGTAATATAGGGGTTTGGAATCTCGGTTACTAACTCAAAGGTTAAGGTTTCAATCTCAGGAAGGGGAAGCTCAGGATCTGGAGAGCTACTTTGATTCCAGTTTTACTCGTCACCACTGTGCCCTTGAGCAAAGCTCTTAACTACAGCCTACTCATGGTGGACTGAGTATCCTATTTGTGTATTCTATGTAGCTTTGGATAAAAAGCATCTGCTAAATACTTCTGTGCGGGGGGTGATGGAAAACCAATAGCAGTCACCCAGTCACTCTTTACAGAACTTGTTTCTTCTCCAAGGTCGGATGAAATTGCTCTTTAAATGGCAATGAGGTAGAATGTGCATCAATTCAGAGGATATACACACAGTGAAAGAATAACTTCCCCAAATACAACCTATTTGAATCACAAGTAATGCTAATGATACAGACAAGTCTCACAAGTCTGAACAAAATAACTAAAATTACCCAAATTATCAATTAACTTAAATTTTATTTAATGAGGTTAATTAATTACAATTAGGGCTGGGCAATAAAACGATAACTGTAATTATCGCTATATAATTTTCCTCGATAAACGATAACAAGATTTTTATAAATGTTCGATATAATATTTATGCGAATAAAGTGGAACGAAGCAGCGCTACTGATTTGAATCGTGCCACACGGACCGTTTATCCGCTAGGTTCAAAGTTCAAACGGCAGCGCAGTGCGAGCTTACAACAGCAGATACGTTTACTCGCTGATGAGTCTCGGTCACGCGACCACTAAACAACTGTGAGATCCAGTGTGAAGTGCTTCAATTCAGTGAAGAACACAAATGACTCGCTGATTTAAACTAGTTTAAAGCCAGACAAAACAACACTGACAAATTGCAGAAACAGATACAGTCAGAAGCCTTTCTAATCTACATATCGCCATCATTTACCATGGATTTACAATAGTACCACTAACTGCACCATGGTATTGTGGCAGAAATGTGGGATATTCATATCGAATTTTATTATATTATCAGTGTAGACATGTATTAAATGTATTAAAGGAGCAATGGAATACAGTGCTCTCCACTAATATTGGCACCCTTGGTAAATATGAGCAAAGGTGGCTATGAAAATAAATCTGCATTGTTTATCCTTTTGATCTTTCATTAAAAAAAAATGCACAAAATTCTAACCTATCATTGAAGTAAAACAATTGAAAGTGGGGGGAAAATCTCATTGTGAAATAAATGCTTTCTCTAGTTCATATTGGCCACAATTATTTGGCACCCAATTATTGCAATGTCCTTTTCCCAAGATAGCAGCCCTGAGTTTTCTCCTGTAATGCCTGAAGAGTTTAGAGAACACCTGATAAGAGTCAACAAACACAAACCCGTTTCATGATTTGAAACAATATCATTCATTAGAACATGCAGAAACTAAGAAATTAATTTTTCTATTAAGATATTTATTTTGTTAAGCAAAAATGACTGGAAGAGAAAAAAAAAAAAAAAAAAAAGTGAAGTGTTTGTCATCTTAAAGAGCAGTTTAAAACCACAATTAACGGTCTGGTTTCTACAAATTTCCCTTAGAAAGTTCCCTTAGAAATCTGCCTTTACACTTGAAAGAAATAAAGATTTGAAATTTACTGTGATAATTATCGATATCAGCTGATATGAAAAAATTTATTGTGATATTTTTTTTGGCCATATCGCCTAGCCCTAATTACAATCCTAAACATGTATTTTTCCATTAAATATCAAGCTTGCTCTGCTCTCATACTAAAATACTAAAAAAGTAAAAGTTTTTAAAGAGATTTGCATACAAACGCTGTGCACAAAACATCAACATCTAATGAAATTGGATACATCACATTTAAATAGACTGCTAATAAAGACATTTAAGTAAAGAGGCGTGACTGTGGCGATGACATCAGTACATTTTCTCAGGCAGTTCTGGGCCGAAACTGTGCCAGCATGGCAACAGCAGGTAAGGTTTGATCATCTTCCCCAAACCCTGTTCCACCCCCCATGGACGCAGAGGCCCGGAAGCTTCCGCCATGCCGTGACAGCGAGCTGCTTCGACAGAAGGGCCGGGAATGCGTGACGGGGGCGGAGCTTTCATGCGCATAATGCACAGATGGGCCCCTGGACACTGCTAGGGCACCAGAACTCCCAGGATGCACCAGGCCAGCAAAACTCTCATGGTTATATCTGAAGACACAGAATCACCTGGTTGTTTGCTGGTGATTACATACATTTATTTATTTACAGTAGGGAACACCACAGCCATTTTTGGAATAAGGGCAGAGAGTGCCTAGTAGCCAATTGTGGCTAGTTTTACTCTAAAAAGACAAGAACTAAGTAAGTAAGCCAAGGACTGATGCATTTTTTTATGATCCTTTTCGTCTAACCACAGCAGACATGGAAAAGAAGTGAATGTGGGGTTCGCTAGTACACTAAATGTTATAGTCCTGAATGCTTGTCTTCATCAGAGCATCCCAGGCTACTGATAGAAACATTTTACATCACTGAGAATCACTCTGAGCACCCAAAAGAGTTTCAGTTCATGTCTCCAGCTTACAAATTATGGCATTTATAATGTTACTAATGAGAGAATTTTGCTAGAATGTAACACGTTAGAGAAGACTTTATTATGCTGCACCCTTTTTTTTTGCCAATTTTAGCCATTTTAATCATAATATAAAAATATGAGTTATCTTATGTGTTTTCTTTCCTTTTTCTTTTTTCTAAGTATTTACACTGTCATTGTTACATTGTTAAGAATCTTATTTCAAATTTTAAAAAAAATCTCAAAAAATATGAGTTCTGCGCAAAATTAATACTGACAGCGAAGTAGTTTTTGAGTTCTGTCCATCCTGTTATATCATTATAAATACATGTAAATAAACAAATACATATATTCTATACCTAGATTCTACTTTCAAACAATATTTAATATTAATACATTTATTTTAAATTAAATTACTGTTGATTTGGTGTGTTTTTTTCCACTCAGTTATGGCATTGGTATGAAACAGACAAATTATATTATAATAACTTAAATTTAAATACATTATAATGTAGGCCTATCAAATAAGATTGGGTGACACGTCTCAGTTAACCCAAGTATTGACAATTATTAGAAGTTTACTAGGGTTTTATGCAATTTGTCCAAAAACCTGTTCTGTTATGACAAGAAAGTTTCAAAGCCCAAAACGCACCATCAAATCAATTAGCCTATACAAATCTACAGAGCTTTAAAGATTCTTACAGTGTATAAATGAGGTTTTATATTCCTTTACTATGATACAAATGTGTCATTTTGCCGGTATTCCGGTTACCATGGTTTTAGTTTGAATGCGGAAGTTGCCGTCTATACAACTGTCCTGATGTCCCGGATGTAATGTGGCATACGAGAGTTTATTCTGAGAAACGCACGAGTGTCAAATCAAGCTGCTTTAACATCAGTGTCCCTTGACATTTCACGAGATACGGAATTTACCTGCCACGACCATTTTCTCCTCCCTGCCCCTCAGAGAGCGCTCTTTGGTGGGCAAAACGCTCTTGTTTGCCATACTGAGCTGAGCGACTGTCACGCGCAGACCGAGCTGCAGGACGATGAGGATGAGGATGAGGATGATGATGACGGCCGCGTGCGCTCCCGTTTGCAGAAATAAACATGTCCGCGCGAGCGCCATGGAGCTGGAGGAGGAGTGAGGGGACAGCCTCGCCCACCTCATGAATATTCATCAAGTGCTGGGGGACTTCGCCAGATGAATATTAACTAGCCAGAGGTTAATGTGACTTTGCCACAAAAGCCTCCCGTGCGGTATGTGCGGGTAAGAAATTAAATTAAAATAAATATCCACATTAAGATAGCAGTTCGGCATGCAAATGAGCTTCCAGCACCCCCGTCACTACAGCAAAACTGAGCATCTGTGTGCTGTCGTAGAGAAGCGCGGCTGCATACATTAAAATTAGCATCTGGAATCCATTCATCATGATTATTGCTATTTCTGTGCATGTAAATACTTGCATTATATCCTTCCATTGCAGTGGTGGCTTTATTCAGTGACAAGTGTCAAAATAAAGGCATTGCCTCTAAACCCTGTCAAAAAGGATGCTTTTCCATTCCTTAAACGTTCAGTTCCTCATTTAATTTAAGAGCGCCATGAAAAAAGCAAAAATTGTGTCAGTTCAGGTCATCATCCAACATTAAATTCACTGTATATGTAGGCATGTACTGATGCTGTGCTTCACCCTTCCAGTCAAATCTATTCGCTGCACTGAAATATTAAACAAGGTTAACATGTAGACCACCAGTGATCCACAGAATCCAATAAACTTTACTTTAAGATTTGTAGCTGTAATGTCAGCGAGTATGGCTTTTCTTTTCTATGTTTGGATTGCAGATACTCCTCAACAGCGCTCTGTTCATTTCAACCATATTTTAAGAAGATAGATAGTTATATACATGAATTGTGTAAGCATTGCATCATGGACATTTAAAAAAAGAGGAATTATTCATGTTTTTTAGTAAGTAAATATACATTACACCATGCGTGTTCAGACTAGAAGGATGAAAGAAAGACAAAAAGCTGGCTTTTTGTTATTGTAATTTGTTATTTTCACTTTTAAAATTGCAGCCCCTTATCTGAGAAAAGGAGTAGGTTTGGTGTCACCTGTAGAGGTGTTAAGGGCAAAAAAAGAGGCTTTGAAATTGCTTTGCAAATGAGATATAATTACCAAATGCACGCTGGCAAGAGCAGCAGTGCTAAAACAAAACCAGAGGACGAAATCACTGGTTCATGGAAGCTGTGAAACAGATATACTGATGGTTAAATACTAAGAAAGGTGAAATGTATATATATAAAATATGCAAATATTCAAATGAACAGTTCACCCCAAAATGACAATTTGCTAAAAAATGTACCCTCAGGTCATCCAAGATGTAATTGTGTTTGAAAAGATTTGGAGAAATTTTGCATCACATCACTTGCTCATTAAAGAATCCTCTGCAGTGAATGAGAGTCCTAACAGTTAATAAAAGCATCACAATAACCTACAAGTAATTGACACGACTCCAGAGTCCAGTCCATCAGTTAACATCTTCAATCCATTGTTTTCGGCTAAAATACAAGTCCTCTATCCACAATATTGCTTTCTCCAGTTAAAAAGCCATCTTGCCTGAATCTTGTCTGTATGTAAAGACCAAGCATTGTCTACAAAACAAATATGTTGGTGGATTTTGAAAGGACAACAGGGAAATTACTTTTTTACTGGAGGAAACATTATTATGGATTATGGACTATTTTAATGATGGATTTGTTTCTTACAAACATGCAGCTTTTCACTTCACAAGTTGTTAACTGATGGGCTGGAGTTGTGTGGATTACTTGTGATGTTTTATTAGTCGTTTGGACTCTCATTCTGATGGCACCCATTCACTGCATAGGATCCAATAGTAAGCAAGTGATGTAATGCTCCTCTAAATTTCTCCAAATCTGTTCCGATGAAGAAACAAACCCATCTACAACTTTGATTGGCCTGAGGGGTGAGTACATTTCCAGCAAATGCTAATTTTTGGGTGAACTATTCCTTTAATATATGCAATAAATTGTGATTCATTTTAGGGATGCACCGAATATTCGGCCACCGAAAATTTTCGGCCGAAAATGGCCCAACAGTGCATTTTCGGTTTTCGTCCGAAAGACTTTTATCACCGAAACAATACGGCCGAAATGTTGTGATGACGCAAACTAGTGATGGGAAGTTCGGATCATTTTACTGACTCGGACCTTTGAGTCTCGTTCAGCTAAATGAACGAATCTTTTTTCGAGTCATTTCGTTCATTTTAGCAAAATATAATTAAAATGTTATGTGCTACTTCCCTAACACTCAGGGCTCGACAATAAGGACTGCCCGATGGCCCGGGGCCAGCGTGACGGACGCTCGGGACAGTAGACGGATTTGTCACTTGCCCGATCGGGCCACTGCAGCGTAGTCACGAAATTTTATCATTTGCATGCGTTTTTAAGCCTTGTTCATTTAAAAATTCAAGCGATTAAAAAGCATTTGGGCGCGAAAGACAACTCCTTTCAGTACTTGCGCGCTGTGTTTTGTTCTGTGTGAACAGCGCGCGCACAGACAGCCGCGTCTCTGACACGCGCCAGCCGCCTGAATGCGCAAATACATATAAAAGTATGTCAAAATACACGTCCTGGCAAGTAACTTTAACATTGATTAATCTATATTGAATTTATACACTGGAGTACAGATGCACCGATCGACCGGACGTTTTTTTTTATTATTTATTTTAGAGCATATTATGTTACGTGCTTGCACACATACTGCACTGCGGTCATTTCCCCAAATGTCATTTGTGTGGAAATATTACGTTATTATTCTAATCAGTCTCTAAACGGCCGTTAACAGAGGCCAGAGACGATGAAGACGGACACAAAAAGGAGAAAATACTGTAGCACTAGCAGGCAGAACAAGATCTCTGTTCACGATGCGTGAAATATAGGAAGAAAATCCAAATATTGAATTTTATATGAACGTGTTTCTGAGGGGCACTGGCTGTTTTCAGAAATGGCGTTTTCTTTTCATCTAATCTGTTAATCTTCGCAGCGCTCCTGTGTTTACAGCGGTAACCAAGGAAACGCTGTATCACTGTTCTATGAGCGCCGCCTGCTGTCAGAGAGTGAAACTGCGTCTCATTCAGCCCGTCATCTGTTTCTGTTTAGTGCCCATGTTTTATGTAACGTTAGCATAATTTCGCAAAGCTAAAGTCGGGTCATTCTGTTTTTGCTTCAGATTTAGAAATTATACAGTCTAATATAAATCAAACATTGCACTTGTTTTTTGTGTGGATTAATCCATGACTAAAATGCAGTGGCTGCCTCTAATTTCAAATGGCTATGAAAAATCAAGGTGCAACAAAGAGTGAAGAATACACAAATGTTATTTTATATGCGATTTTTCAATTTCTGCACCTGAACATCTACAAACATAAAAACCTAAAGCATCGTTTAATTTCTATCTTTGTGCTATATGCCTATGTTTATTTGTACTATTACTTGTAATTTGTTCTTATTTACTGGCTGTCAGTTGTCTTTAATAATGCTTAAACTTTATATTTATATTTATTTTTGGCTAGTGATTTTTGCTGTGGTATTGGAATTGAAATAGAGAATTGTAAAACTTAATTTATCTAAAATATTGGTGTCATATAAGCTTATTTATTAGAATAAAAGGTAACATAGATCAAAAACAATGATAACAGCAACTATTTTATTTTTTGTGGCAGGGCCAGTGAAAGTGTTGGCAGGGCAAGTAAAAATTTGTACCACTGGCCCAAGCGGGCCAGTAGAAAATATCCTTAGCGTTGATCCCTGAACACATCTACTACTTGTGCAAACGTTGATCACACTACAAACAATACAAAACTATAATGGTCAAAGAAACAGAAAAAAAAATAAATTCATTGTTTACCTGGGTCTTTAGACTATGATTAGCTCACCTCACCTCTTAGCCTATCTGACAAGTCTTCGGGTTTGAGTCGCTTGTTCATCACTTGACAGGATTTTAGTAAAGTTAGTACACAGTCATAGCCATAAATACAATGGTACTAATAATTGGCATAGTTTCTTTCGGTGTTTCGGTTTTCGGCCTTGGTTTCCTCTTTTTCGGTTTCGGCCAAGAATTTTCATTTCGGTGCATCCCTAATTCATTTGCTTAATTGACTGGCATATCATGTAATTAATTAAATTAAATTTTTTAATTAAATGACAGTTTTACTAATTTAACAAAGTTAAATTGAGAAAAAAGCAAAAAGAAGACAAAATCAGTTACTCTCTGTCCCTGACACGATAGCAGGCAAAGATGGACTGTGCTACTGATACACAACAGTCTGTAGGTTTCCATTAACAGTAAAGGAATTTTGGTGCAGAATATTGCCAAAATAGATGCATTCAATCAAGACGTCTCTCTTTCTGTGGTTTTGTATTTGCGATTCTTTTCCTGAGGTCTCTGATCTCTGAGTGGGTGGCGGGATGCTGAACTGGTGTTTCTGTAAATGGAAACAAAACTGTTGTTTGATGGCTCATGGATTGGAGCAAAAAAAAAAAAAAATAAAAATAATGAGACGAGGTCTCTCAAATGGAACAAAGGGGGTAGATTTGCAGCTATATTCGTTCTCCTTGTTACTGTTAGAGGGCCATTAACGTCTGATCGTTTACATTTATGCTCTTGGCAGATGCTGCTCGTACCAGCTGGAGGTTCAGATCACAGTATTCTGAAAATGCAAGAGGGCTATGGATTTTGTTAATGACAGATTACTGTAAGGTTGAGAACAAGAAAGAGAAGGTGTAATAGGTAGGTATTCAAAGAGAGAAAAGGTGAGCGCAAGTGATAAATGGATTCACAGGATGAGTTAATCAGAGATTAATTAAGGCCATTTCTGAAGGGATTGGCCTAGTGTTTTTGGCACTGGGTTTGACGGTCAATTTTAAACATTGATTTGTTTTGTGAAGGCATCTATGTTACAGTTGAAAGTGTTGTTAAGCTTTGACTGCTTACGGCATACACACATTTCTTTCTGATTAACATGAGAAAGAAAAGAGGCAGTCGACTGTTGGGTGTTTTAGCATAATTGTGGCTTTGCTGGTCTCACTCGAGTGAGATGCTTAATTAAAATAATAAATCACGCTTCTGCGTCACCACTAAAGAAATCCTTTTTTCCTTTCCCTCCTCACTCACTCAGAAATGTATCATCAGTGTGTCCGTGAAGGTCAGACTGCAAACGCTGTGTCCAATCCAGGGCCACATCCACCCAGTCCCACTTCAAGATTAGCTGGTGAACTTGTTAACTGGTTAGCAGATATCATCCTCCCCTCCCCCTCCAACCCTTGCTGTTTTTACTCTGGAGCTGCCTTGAGTAAGACACTCTTACCCCACATGGGATGGTCAGATTAGACCTTCTCCATAATCCTGTATGCAGAGACGACAGAGTCGTGTCAATCTCTGCATCTCTGGGCACGTTTCTTTCTCTGTGTATGTTTGCATCGCTCAAATGTGCTCCATGAAGTAGACACAAGGTTTACTTCATCATTTACTTACTATTATAATAACAATTAATTATGCATGATTACATGCAAGTAACCCTAAACCAAACCCTAACCTAACCATATAGTAAGTACATGTAGTTAATTAATATTACTCAATACTTATATGTATAATTACACTGCAACAAGGACACCTTAAAATAAAGTGTAACTGAAACAAGCGTGCTGATTTATAACTTGACAGTAAGTGCAGGGAAACTTACTTTCTAATTTTATTCAGCAAGGTTACATTGAATTGATCAAAAGTGAAAGTAATGACTTTTACATTTTTACAAATCACAGAAATAAATTATTTATATTAAAATAATATATATTACATTGTATATAAGTATTTACAAAAAGTAGAATAGTTTTTTAAAATTTTAATAATATTTCACAATACTGTATTTTTGATCAAATAAATGTAGCCTTGGTGAGCATAAGAAACTTTTTTCAAAATACTAAAAAAATCTTTATTTTAAAAATCTATAAATTAATATTAATATTATAATATAATCATATTTAATAGTTTTCTGAACACAAATATATCATAGCCTTGTGGGCAGCATGCCAACATACAGCGTCGTTGCGCTACGGGCGTCCCAAGTTCGAACCCCGGCTCGTGGACCTTTCCTGATCCCGTCCACCCTCTCTCTCCCACTTCACTTTCTGTCAGCTCTAAACTGTCCTATCATAATAAAGGCAAAAACGCCAAAAATAAATCTTTAGAATGTAAATACATATTACATATACACATAATCATATACTCCCTCAGTCACCTGCAATAACAATAATACATTTGAATCCACCCTTTAGTCTCATTCCAATGGGCATCATTATATTGTAGGGCAAATCCACGCAAACCTTCTCCCTCTCCTTCTTCTCTTGTCTTCCTGGCCACCTGTCTTTCCTCCCACCCCCTCCAATTTCTCGTCCCATTGGAGCTCCTCTTCTCACCTGAAGCCTTGTTTGGCATCCTGTGCTGGGATTACGTTTAATCTGGACACATGCCACTGGCCTCCCTCCCTCTCATAGTCATCCTTTTCCTCCCCGCTCTTGTGCAGAAATTTGTGGCTGCAGGCTTTTAATGTCTCCTGTAGGGCTTTCTCCGAGCAAGATTTACAATGAAAAAAACGGGAAGTACTGTGAAGATGCCATGAAATGCATTAACAATATTTATAAAATAATACAGCCAAATGCACAATAGCATGTTTTTATATAATTTACTTTGTTACATCAAGCACTAATATATATATATATATATATATATATATATATAGTAGTCAACATTTGAAGTGGATCAAAAAAGTTCAAAGTTGTCCTAAGACAAGAATGGGTATGAGTAATTGGTTTTAGGATAACTTTGATGAAAGCTTTTGATCCACTTCAAATGTTGACTAGTGTACATGTGTGTGTGTGTGTGTGTGTGTGTAATGTACATTCCGTATAATGTTTTTAAAATCTCTTAAGCTGACCAAGGCTGCAATTATTTGATGAAAAGTACAGTAAAAAGCAATAATATTCTGAAATATTATAACAATTTGAAATAACTGATTTAATATGTTTTATAAGGTAATTTATTCCTGTGATGACAAAGCTAAATTTAGCCATTAGTCCAGACTTCAGTGTCACATGATCCTTCAGAAATCATTCTAATATGCTGATGTGGCGCTCAAAAACATTTCTTATTATTATCACTAGTTGTGATAGTTGTAAACAACATCATTTTGTGACAGACCTTTCACACGTTCATTCATAAATTCACCCAGTCTGTGTTGCGATTCGAAGCACCATCTTTTTGATAATCGCGCCGTATTTCTGTTGACGACTATTGCTATTGTGCAACTCTTGCGCAGCATTGAGTGCGCAAGTTTGAAATGAATTAATGTGAATCACTAAAGGAGATATGAAACAAACTACACCCTTTCAGTGTTTTCGTAAGCCTGCCCCTGAAGCTGCTGCTGCTGCATACAGATGACAGGAACGTTAACAATATAGAAACTACAGAAAATGAGCCAGATAAGGCTGATACTATCCTACAACGGTACAGAAAATGAGGCTGATGCTATTGTAGCATTACCTGGTACGTCAAAGTAGCGTATACGTTACGTAAAACTGTAACAGCAGGAGATTGTTGGCATATAAGAACAAGTGATTTCAATAAACAAAAAGTTAATATTAAGTGACTTACATTGTCTGAATATAACAGTATTGCCTGATTTTGCTCTATTTTGTCAACTAAAATAGTTTCAAACAAACTCACAATTGAGCCGCTGCACATCTCCATTCAAACACAGCATTTTTTTGTTTATGAATGAATGTTTTAAACGAATCTAGTGAGTCAACTCAATTACCCATTCATAAAGACAGTCACTTGCTTTGTTCCTGAATGAATCAGCCATTCGAACAAATCAATTGAATGAATGATTCAATGATAAAATCAGTAATTTGCCGCCACCTAATGGCAGTTTTAGTTTCATTATTAAAGTATCATTTTAGTTATTTAAATCACTGAATATTTCTATATTCAAAATTTTATATTTAAAACATTAATCTCAACATGAATTTATGAAGTTAATTGCACTCATGCAACCTCTGAGCCTCATTAAATGTCTGTAAATACCTACGAGCCACTTTTGTGTTCTTGTGTGCCACCTCTGTAGTGCAAATGAATTTTGTTAATACTGATTTTATTTGATCGGCAACTTATTCTTCTTATTGCATTGTTTTAATTTGAAATTTTGAAAAAAGCTTATAAAAATACACTTTTGAATTTGATATAAAAGATAACATCGAATAAAGTTAGAAAAAAATGCTCCTGTAAATCACTTTAGAAGTCCAATATTACTTCGTAATGGGAAAACTAATTTTTGTTATTGATCAGAAGGTGCTCCTGAATTTTTTTACTGTGCTCCTATTTTATTAATTTTTTTAAATTAGCAGCACAAGTGCTCCTAAAAATAAAAGTAACTGTAGAGCCCTGTTTAGTGAGTGTGGTGGTGCTTATGAGGGGCTGCTCTGGGACGGGTGAGTATGAAGCTGGGAGGGAAAAAATCACAACATACTCACTACAAAAAACTAGACTACACCACTGCTTTTCATACTTTTCTGGGCCTTGACAGTGTTAATTGTTTGGCAGTCAATGGGACAGTCACAAACCTCCTGGTTTTCATCCAAAATATCTTAAATTGTATTCCGAAGACGAACAAAGCTTTTACGGGTTTGGAACGACATGGGGGTAAGTGATTAATTACAAAATTTTCATTTTGGGGTGAAGTAACCCTTTAATATTTTTTATTGTAAATATTAATTTTTATGAATGCAGTTTATTGATCAAAAGCAAAATAAATAAATAATATCCACCCCTCAATCAAAGAATCCAACTGCAGCTGATTGTCTGAAACTATCATATGAATGCATTGAAACTAGGATCCATGCACAGACAATTCCAGTGAAGAGTCTTTTACAACTGGGGTAAAATATTACTTGTCTTGGGTAAAAATGGGGATAATAACAACTTGAATTTAGCTAATAAAATGAAATATTGATATTTAAGGCAGTAAATATGGCTGCATCTCTACTGACAGATGTAAAGTAAATTTGTATTTTATCAAATCAGTATAAAAAGAAAGAGAGATGGGCTGGTGGAATATAACTAAAGAAAATGAATTGCTGTTATGTGTATCCTGCCACCAGTCATTCAGGGTCAATCTGACCCACTGCCTTTCATTTACTGCACACTTACGCCACTGCATTAATTAATGATGCACGTTTTTCCAGTTGATGCACCTTTGCGTCAAAATTTGTAAAGATGACCGTGGCCCACTGCTCATTTAAATGAAACCTGAATCAACTCCACTCAAGAGTCTGACAGCATGCATCTGCCCTTACAGAAAAGCGCTGCAATTAAATATTACAAATGTTTACCTATTAATCCTTATAAACTGAGTTTGTTTGTATGTGTGACCTACCGCCTGAGCGTAGCTGATTATTAAAAATTACCATTCGTCTCTCTGCTTAAATAGGTCGCAAAATTGATTTGCCTTCCTGTTGCCGCCTCTGACAGTCTCACTGACATGTTCTTATTATGAGCAGTACGAGCATTATCACATACATTAATCAGAAAAGAATTCACCCGTTGACAGTGTACTTTAATTACAAATCACGCACTTATCCAACGACGCACCACAAAAAAGCGGAAGATTAAAATAATTGTGATTGCAAAAATCCTGTTTATAGATGGTCATGAGGCAACGCTGACCTTGAAAGACTGTCTTAACATAATCAGACATACTGATGTTACATACAGAAGGCAGAAAAATCTCCAGTTCTCTGTGCGTTTATTATTAATGTGGGGGATTTTATACTGCCAGCAGTATTTTTCCGTAACCAAACGCACAGATGAAATGCCTCTGAACCTCAGAGCGAAGACAGATGCATAATTTTGCGAAGCACATGCGCACGCTAAAGTGGTGCGAAACGAAGAAGTGGGTCATGGAGTGATTTGTTTTAGAGAGGGGGTGGAAACTGGGTCACTGGATGCAGAGGCGGCGAGAGGGGGGTTGCTTTTGGGAGCTTCTGTGTGCTGTTGCTGGGCTGACTATTGGGGCGTACTGAGAGAAAAAAGGGAGGGAGAGAGAAACAGAGATAGAAAGAGAAGTTCCCATCCTTTTTTTGGAATTAGTCATGTTGTAGGGTCTAGGGGCATCATTATTTCAAGAAGCATCCGAAGACGCTAGATCCCATTCTAAATGCAGTATTCCAGAGCTTTGACTACAAAGAGAACAAATAATCATCTGAGGTATGAAACAAATGTAAAATGGGACACCATTAGATGTCATTTCAATAAAAAAAAAAAAAAACAATTCTGCACTTCTACTTAATCAGCAAACCCAAAACCCCCGCCGCCATCTCTATCAGAGTGATGTGGTCAGAGCTAATGAAATTGCCACTAATATTAAGGGCACTGGAGATCACCAGTGACCCAGGGGGAGAGCAGGGCATCGATCCATCCAAAATGAAGCGCTCATGACCGAGAGCTCATGCTTTCAGCTGTACACTGGAGACTGCACTGCGCACTGCCATAACTAGCATCACATCCTCTACTGTATTCTAGTATGAGCTTTAGTGCTAAATACATGTATGACAAATTAAAGCTGCAGTGCTGTCCCTTTTTCACCCAACAGGATAATATTTTACAGATATGATTAGAGGAAATAACTGAGCATTATCTGACTGTGATATACTAGCAGTTGTGTTAAAGGCACAGTACACCCAAAAATAAAAATTCTGTGACCATCCACTCAATGCAAAAAAGTATGACTTTTTTCTTCTGAGGAACATAGAAAAATAAAATATCTTATAGGTTATAAAGTCACGTAATATAATGTAGGTTTGGAACAACGTGAAGGTGAATGAATGGTGACGTGAAGGTGAACTCTCCCTTTAAATGTGTTGATTTACCAACAAACTGTGCTTTTTGTTGCAGATATAAAAAAAAATGCCTTTTGAAAAACAGTTGCAGCTTTGTTTAAAATATTTTCTTTTTTGCTCCACAGAAGAACAAAAGTCATACTGGTTTGGAACAATATGATGGTTAATAAATAGCAACAGGATTTTAAGTTTTTAGATGAACTATCCCATTAAATTGTTAACAACAAATTGTATTTTTGTTACAGATATTTTGAAAAATGCCTTTCGAAAAAAAAAGTTGCTACATTCTTCAAAATATCTTCCTTTGTGGTTTGCAGAAGAACGAATGTCATACATGATTGAAACAACATGATGGTGAATAAATGATGCCAAGATTTTTATTTTTAGGTGATCTATCCCTTTAAATTGTTGTCTATGTGTTGATTTAACAACAAACTGTACTTGTTGTTGCAGATATTTTGAAAAATGCATTTTGTAAAACAGTTGCAACATTCTTTAAAATATCTTCTTTTGTGTTCCAAAGAAGAATGAAAGGCATACAGGTTTGGATGGAACAACAGGGTGAATAAATGGCGGCAAGATTTTCATTTTCAGGTAAACTATCCCTTTAGTGTGTTGATTTAACAACAAATTGTATTTTTTGTTGCATTTGTCTGTGCATTTCATGCTTTTATATATGTGTGCATGCATGTTAGTGCAGCGGCGAACACAATAGCACATGCTGCCGGATTTACCAAATGACCTACCAAGCATTCTGCACAGACACACACGCATCAGTGCTCGCTCGCATACACATCTGTGCATAGCCCATAGGCAAACACACACTCCTGAGACACACATATAATGGCCAACTCAGCATTATACCCATATACCTTTAAAGCAGGAGGACACAAAAGCACAAGAAAATGAAGAAACACAACACACATCTCAACGTGCAACTGTGCACCGCTCTGCTTTTTCCCATTTTTACGTTGTAGCTTGCATTAGTTTAAAATAATGATCTTTCACCCTTAAATACTGCAGGTTTAGGTTTTAAACTCATTTAGCTTTAGTCTTTGTAATCTTGTAAATGTCCCATTTCGGCTCGTCAGTGAGGACGTTTTAGCGACCCATCTGTTATGTGACCTCTTTAAAATGATGCAGCGCAAAGACCGACCGCTTCAACAGAACATCTGGTTGCTTTGTTTTTGTTTATTTATTTTTTGATGGAAATTTTTATCTGATGCTGACATACAAGACATGAACTCTGGGATTAAAATAAATAAATAAATAAATGAATCTTGAAAAAAAATTAATGAAGTCTGAAAATTGGTCCTTTTTACATATAGGCCAGAAAAAATATAATATTAGAAAAATATTTAAAAATATATATTTTAAAATGTGATGAATTCTGTTCAGAAAAACTGTAGCATTTGTTTAACCATTTAAAATTTGAACAAAATGCAATGAATGTGGAGTCACTTTTAAAGAAACACCCACACTATCATGGAAGTGTATTTAAATTAAGCTCTTACCACACAAAAGCACGCAACCACACAGACACAAAACACAAAGAATACAGAATACGCCAACACACACACACACACACACACACACACACACACAAGGAGCAGGTCCTGGGATGCTTGTCATTTGTAATGAGGCGATAATCCAGCTCAAATGCTCCTATTTGCTAATCTGTCAGATTACAGATTAAAGTGCACTCAGAGGACGCTATTGCTAGGAGGAATGCAGGCTATGCTAGTGCTGACACACACACACACACACACACACACACACGCACACACACACACTGGCCCTAATCTCTTCCATTTACATACACTTCATTTCTGTTGGATTTGCCTGGGGCGTATACACATAAAATGCAAAAATATACAATAATGATCTCATGCAGGAATATACACGCATTGACAAAGACATAAATAGAGCAAGGAGACATTTTCAGACATTGCTACACACAAACACACAGTTTTAAAGACAGTTGTAGATGTTTACGTGCCCACAATATTCCCTTTTACGTTTTGGCTCCATTAAAAAAAATTATGCATTAACTATTATTGTGTGGTGGTGCTTAAATTATTTATAATTATAAAAAATGTATATATTTATATGAACATATTTAATATAATTATAATACTCCAAATATATGAAATATTTGAATGAAATTAACACACATTATTGCTATTCATGAAAAAGTCGAAATGTTTCTTACATAGCCATGCATACTTTGCATAAAATTTTAAAATGATATTTTCTCAAAGAACAGAATGTTCTTCCAGTCCTCTGCAGCAGAAAATGCTGAAGCATAGAATTGATTTAAATGTCAGATATAGTTCAAACGCTGTTCAAAATCCAGGACTAAACAGTATTGATCTCTTCTGTACAGCTAGTTCACTGGGGTTTCACGCTTTGAAACGCTTCCAGATTTAACACCATCAAGTGTGATGCAGGCGAACGAAGAAAAAACGATTTAAAATGAAAATTTCTTTTGCATTTGAAGCTCCCTTCCCGCTGATTCGCAGTGATATTGCGCATTAGTGAAGTAGCGGCTTGTGTTATATCATGCATGATGTATCGCCTCAGCGTGTGCGTGTGTGTCAGGGGAGCATATTGGGTTGCCTCCTCACGGCCCCCCTTTTGCAATCAGCTGATCACCCTGAAAAGATGGAGTGGTTCAGGGTCAAAGGTCAACTGTGTCACCCTGCCACCCCCTTGCAGTCAGTATGTATTACCATACATTAACCCTCAACGTCTAGATGCGTGCTCAGCTGCATTCAGTTTATGAGTGTGTGTTTACCTTATCTCCAAATATAGCAGCCATTTATGTGATATCAGTGCTTTTCTAGGTAAATGTGATGCTGCACACTTTCTTCCTGCATTTATGTGCAATTTATTGTGTGTGTGTATACATCTTGGTCAGAGAGGGTCTCCCCTCCCCTGCTCAGTCAGCCCCCTGCGTGTGTAATCCCTGCCAGCTGTCCCCACAATCTAATCTCTCTACCACGATCAGCTGGGACGTTACACGCACGTGTGTGTGTGTGTGTGTGTGTGTGTGTGTGTGAGTGCGTATGTATGTGCCCAGGGAGGTGGGGGTGGTGTCAAACGGAGAGCATAAATTGTAGCCCGAGCGTGTGCGCAGCGCAGTGTGTGTGTGTCCGTGTGTGTGAACCGCTCATCCCTTGCATACCTGCTCCTTCCCTCTTCCTCTGGATATGTATACATATATTTGTTTATATATGTATATGCGCATTCTCAGCTTTTCGTTTCGTTTTTTTAGTGACGTGCACTGCTGGATTTTCTCAGGCTGATTTTCTCACGGGGGAGAATACTCCTCTTTTTTTTCTTTTTTGTTGTTGTTGTTGTTGTTGTTTTGGTTTTTAAGCGGCTGTGGCATCCCAGCACCTGATTTTCCCTTCCTGCATGCGTGAAAACCTTCCTACCTGCCTACCTCTCCCCTAAACCCCCTCCACCCCCACCCCCAGAACATCTCCCCTCGCAATCTCGCTCTCCAGCCCCCAGGAAAAGGAGCCTCAGCTGGGGCAGAGAGCTTCGGCAGGACCCCCTGTTCACCCTTGGATGGAGAATAGCGAGAACTGATGGAACTAAGAGAACGGGAAAAACCAGGATGTACGCTTCTGTTTTCTCCGCTAGAGCGAGAATGCGAGGAAAAAGAACGAAGCTAAAGATAACTTGCTGCTTAATGTCAGTAGTTTTGAAGAAATAGACCGTGCTTCTGGGTAATTGTTGTATGTGATCTGATGCTTGTGGCTGTACCTGATGTGCTTATTATGATTTTCCTAAATACATCTACATGCTCTCTGTAACGTATGCATTTAATTCAACTGTCATCTTCAGCTTCAACTCATTTTATGTGATGTGAGTTTAACCGTACTTGTTTTTACTTGCCGTATAGGTGCGCGTATGCTGAGAGAGAGTGAGAGAAATAAAAGACAGAGAGAGAGGTGGGGGGAGAGAGGGAGAGAACAGACTGTCATAGGGAAGCGCTAGCTTTACATTGTGATGCTGGCAGCCGTCTCATCATGGCGGTGGACGTGCTGAATGGACGAGGGGGAGAGCAGTGCATAGCTTTGCATCTTTGCACATCCCTCACGCACAGCTTTGATGGTCCTCTTTGTTTGGCCGAGAGAGGGAAAAGGTCTGCTGGAATGAAACAGAAGGCAGGTGCCAGGGCTTCTTGCAGAATGGGTACAACAAAAGGTAGATCTTCTTTATCTCTCTGTATCCTCTCTCTCTCTCTCTCTCTATCTCTCTTGTAATTTCTCAGGACATGTATAGCTAGATTTGTACAGAGTATAGCTAGAATTGTGGAGGTCTGAATATTTTTGAAAGGGATCTTTTTGTGTATATGTGTGTAAAATATGACCATGTGAAACACTGTGTTGCATTGTCATGTATGTTTTGTCCTTAACACCCATCTAGGCCGATCGAAGAGGGGTATTATGCGATTTAAATCCTGCAGGCACAGGGAGAATCCTCGGAAAGATGTGCGATAGTGCGTTTGTAAGTGTCCGTGAGTGTGTGTGCGTGTGTGTGATTGTGCAAGATTAGGACTTCTTGTTTGGACTGCACTAACACCAGCGAAGCCCACATCAGATGCAGGAGGAGGAGGACAGGTGAGAAGAAAGGGATTTTAGATGAGTACGGAAACGTGGTATTGTACTGAAGGACAAGAACAGGATGTGCAGACTGCATAGGAACCAAATACAGACCCGGCAGAGAAGCTGAAGTGCACCATTGAACCGTTAGCCATGAGAACAGACCAGACAGCTGGGGATGAAGAGGAACGGAGAGAATTCGTAGGAAAAGACAAAGTGGATGACATTCGGAAACTTGGGTTTTTGCTCTTTGTGTTCACAGTGGACCTTGATTTAATTTCAATACAATTAAGGCACGCGGTGAATGCCAAGAGAGAAGCCAACAGCAGCACTCACTTGAGCGACCGATCGACGGGACAAAGTCATGTTTAGTACGGTCACTATCGTTTCATACTAGACATCATATGTGCACAATAAAATAATACACTGCACCATCACACTGCCAACTCCTATCTAATATCATGCAACCAGCTAATCCCTTTATACATGGCAAACACTTAAGTAGACCATCGAATATTCATTACATTAAACCAAAACACATGAACACGGGCCTAATATGCATATAATGATTTACGAAAGGCATGGCTGTATCTCTCCCAAACCATGAGATTATATTTAGTGGCAATGCTCTGCAAAAAGCTCGGAGGCGAAAAATGCAAAGGTTGCGTTATGACCTACATTTCACAACACAAGCCATCATTACAAGCAATGGAGTGTAATACGCAAACACAGTGTAGTGAGTACGGAATTAAGGGCTTTAAATATCACCCATAAAATTTGTGCAGATTTTTTTTTTTTAAATACTATAATATTTCACAATTCTGTCATCTCTGACAGCATTGCCCAAATCTGTGACGCAGTGAATTTAGAGTAAGATCAGGGGCCCGTTGCAACAAACCACCGCATGAAGTTAAGAAAATCTTTAGTAGGGTATTATTAAGGTTTGTTACAACCTGCCACTGCCCATTTTAAACAGGAGAAAGCACAAACACCAACACATAAGGCCCACTATCATGCTCCTGCCATTCAAATCATGTTCCTTCAAACTGGCAGCAATAAATCACCTATCTGCTCTAGGCACGTGGCGCAGATGTTTAGAGGGGTCAAAGTTTACGTATTTATTTATGACTAATGATGAATATTACTCACAAAAGAAAGGCAAACAGGGTCTGGGATGAGGCGCTGCCCCTCAGGCTAGATTTCCGTCGACGGAACACACAACTGTGAAGACAATAAAAGCAAATATTAATCACTCTGACAGTCATTCAGACTGCATATGACGTTGCTGGTGTTGCACTTTAAGCTTATATACGTTTACACAGAGTTTTTTTTTTTTTTTTTTGTCGTGCAATTTACAGACCTTTGAGACGTAGACTATTTATTTTTCCACACTACACTTTTCCACATTTGTCCTTATGACGACTTCAAATAGAGAACAACTAGGCGATCAATACGAAGGACAATTTTGAACAACAGCATAGCATTTTTGCATGATTAAAAATATTTTAAAATTGCAGTGTGATTGAGAGGAACGTTACCTTAGACTTTAACCATGTTGAGGTTACGTGTTACACTCTTGCATTCCATTCCACAAACTCATAACGATCACGAATAAGTAAAATAAATTAGACGTAAAGTCATTTTATTTTGTATCAAAGAATAATGGATAATTATTAAATGAGAAGCATTTGAATTAAAACGTTTCAACAATAAGCCTAAAATTTCATTGTGTCTAATATTCTGTCTCTGGAAAAGCATATTAACAAATAATGTGAATTTATTTTTAAATATTTGTTGGTGTTTTTTTTTTTTAATGTAGGCCTACAGTCTTTCAAAATCCTCTACAGAGAGAAATCCCCCCCAGATATGACAAATATGCGTATAGCAAACGGAAAACATCTTAACTCATTAAAAAATTAAGAGCATATTACAATTAATGAATGTTTTGAATAAAATTAATTTGGATGATTTCTTTATTATATAAATAAAAATACAAATAGGCAATGCTTATAAACAAATGGATCGTTTAAACCTAAAAAAATAGACATCATTAAATGCACAAGATTTTGCATATGTAGGCTATATAATAAATTAGTCTAAATTCAGATAGTTTTTCTTTATGTTTTTTCTTTATTTAATTAAATTCGTGCTATTTATCTGTTTTATTTTTAACTTCTGTTAAACACATTTTATGCAGTTGAAAGGACATTTAAATGGACCCTTTCATATTTTCGTTCGACCTCCATATATACATATTCGTTTGAAATAAATCGGTCCCTCGGTGTAGTACAGAAATGATTTTATTATGTAAATTGCATCTTTTGCAGACATGGCCAGGCGTTACTAATGGCAAAAATACACGCACGCGGCTGCTCGACTGTCAACACACTGATAAACGGAGCCCCCTCAATCCGCACACAATCCGGACAGCAACGGCAGCAGGATAAAAAGCGATAATACTGTCTGGGGTACAAGAAGAACCCAAATCGGAAATTCGCAACATCTATTGCTCTTAAACCCGAGACTGATTGAGCTCAGGCCTGCATCTTTGTTACTCAGCTGCAGCCTGATAATCAGTGGCCACACGGATATGATCTAACAGCCTGAAAATCGCTGCAGACTTTCCTGTGGTCTGCGCTGTTATAGCGATTGATCTAAAAGCAGGCAAGATAATCCTATATATTAGTCTTTTTCATGCTAAAGTGAAATGGTTTAATAAGAATTTTCCCAAGCAATTTTGTCAGGTTCTGGTTTTCTTCTAAGGCAACCTACAGTTTTAGCAGCAAAAAAGTAAATCATAATGTAAATATCAGCAGGCATGTGCACTATTTTGTTCGCTCTATTTTCAGAGAAGAATGACAGTAGACACATGGACAGACTAGACTGCATCTGTCTTAAACACACACCGCATCAACGGTCTCAGAGACACGTGCCGTTCCCCTCCCCACCTTTATGTTGTCTGGAGATCCCGAGAGGTTTTGGGGTCCCTGGGGAGAGAGAGGCCGAGGTCAGAGAAGGGCCCCTGAGGCGGCATGATATAGACAGACGGGAGGTTGAGCCATGTGCTACAGCTACATCTTATTTCCCCATCATACGTAAAAACACCCCCAATATCAACAATACACGCACGCACACACACACACACACACACACACACACACACACAAGTACCCATATTGACAGGTTAATATCTCTTATACTCCAAAATAGATACAAATACATACACACTATAGCCATACACACATCAAACAACTGATTCAGGAACATATAAAGCTTCTCGTAAACACTTGGTCTTAGCACTTAAGGAGGCAGTGCTCTGCTGCACTGTCATCAATTAAAAGGTTTAATTGATTGATGGCTGTGACCTCACTGACACAGTGGCCCTTGACAAATTACCCAAGCTCAAAACCGTTGGACAGTAAAATGTAAAACTGCATATACTCAGTGTGAAATGTCTGTGTTCATTTTACCTCATAAAATAAAGTGAAATGCTTAATGTTGTGTACACTGAAATAAACAGCGGAGGTCACAAATCTTCACTGTGAGAGCCATGTTTGATTCTTTTATTAGTGTGTAGGCCACTGCGATGTTTGTGACTCTTTGAGGTTAAAAAAAGGGGGTTTCAAACTAAAAACAAACATTTTGTCTCTTTCTTTACCACATTCTGTAAGATTAAACCCACATACCTGTTCTGAGCAAGTGAATATATTCAGTGAATTGTTTTAAAGGAGGATTTTTAAAGGTATTGTTCAATCAAAAGAAAATTCTATCTTCATACTCAGCCTTGTGTCAGTACAAAACTGTATGATTTCCTTTCTTCTGTGGAATAAAAAAAAGTGTGGAACATCTCAAAATATATATTTTTGTTTTACAGACGAAAGAAAATAAAGTCAGTTTTAGAATGACCCAAGGGTGAGAAAATGAAGACGGAATTTTCTTTGAGTGAGCTAAGCCTTTAAAGGGTTGTAGCTATGTAACTTAATTTGGATTTTTCTTTTGTTGCGAAACACAGTCACAAATTAATGAAATAAAAAGTACATCGTTTTAAAAATCGAATTAAATCAATCAGTTTCATAAACGCGAGTTCTTATTCTTTTCATTCAAACAAACGGATCTTTACATCAGTTTTGGTAGGCGAAAAAAATAAAGTTTTAACGCCCCCTGTTGAACAAACATGTTCATATCCACATAATGCCGCCATTTTAGGATTAAAACGGTCCTTCTGTCGAAGAGTATTGAAGGCAGCCCATTGTGATTTTAGGATACTGACATGCAACTTTAAGTGTAAAATAACTTTTTAAACGATGATTACGCAGGAATTTGGCGATTTCCTAACACATACAAGCATTTTTTACACTCAAGGCAAAACCTTGCATCCACATTCAGGATAGACGTGGAAACAGCGCCACCGAGAGGCTGATTAAGAAAATGCTTCTGAGAAGTAAACAAGAAAATCAATATCACAGATAAAAATCACACGATTACTCTCACATCATTTCTAATTTCAACGTTTTAAATAAAGAAACCGTTTCATGTAAGACCAAGGTGACAATGTAAGAAAAGCTGGTCAATTCAGAGAACCAGAAAACACATTTCAGCTTGTGAGAAGTCACATCTCCAAAGGTCAGAACATTTTTTTTTCTTTGACCTGGCTCAAACATTAAGTTTCATGGGATAATTCATGATTTAATTGAAATAAGTACTTAACCCAACTACTGATTCACTATTAAGGTAGATTTACACTCAGATGGCTTCCTCAAAAGAAAGGAATATTGTTTTTTGCGACAATTAAACACGGCCATGGATACAGGTAAAACAAACCCTCAAAGAGCAGACAAATTGTTGGTCATACTGTGAATTCACTTCTTCAGAAAGCAAACACACTTGAAGCTTTGTGCAGCATCTTTATTCTGACACTGCTAAATGCCAGCAGTTTTGCAGGAGTCGTTTTAATGCACCGACATGAACAAAGTAGAAGAAGGGGTGAAGTGTGCAGGCAGCTAGTGTAGGAGAGGAGTGTGGGTGCTGGGTGGAGGGGGACCAGGCAGTTTGGGACACAGGTTAGTGCATGACAAAGTATTTAGTCAAACAAGGGGAAAATGCAACACACAAGTTCTGCCGAGTATACCACATTTATTTTTAATGAACTGATTATGAGAAAGAGAGGGTGCAAGGCCCACCTCAATGCAGACTTAAGAAACGGAAGAGAAAGACGAGAACAAAAAAATAAAAAATAAATGGGAGGAGAGCAGCCAATAGCAACAATTTTTCTTTAAGTTGCAGAAGAAAAAGTAGTAAATGGAAAATAAGCTGACAACTCTCAAACACAGCCCCCTTTTGTACACTATAAAACTGATCCAATGAGCAAAAGCCTTAACTCAACAAATAGGCTTCTCCGTTTTCCGTTTACCGTCCCCTGCCAAACACCCTCTATTACCAACACAATAAAAAAAAACAAAAAAACAAAAACAAAACAGGAACAGAAAAATTCAGGACATTCCTGAACATTCATTAGATTTTTTTTGAATTAGATTTTTTTTTTTTCCATTTTATAATCTTGGTTGAAACTTGGTAAACTTTTTTTCCCCTCAGAGGGTAATGAGACTTGTACTGACTAGTGGCCAATTAACCAACAATGGAACATCCAATGAGAAGGCGACGATCATTGCACATCCTGACTGGATGGTTTAAGCTCCAATATAGAGAAGGTGGGGGTTAACAGAGAAATGAAGGGGGAACTGTCTATACAGGATCCGGGGCACTAGAACCCAATGATTTAAGAGAGAGAGAGAAAAAAAAAAAAAAAAAACAAACCTCAATATTGTAGTAAGAGAGAAGCAAAGCCATGTGCTTGGACTGTAAAAACAGATGTTTTTTTCTAAAAAAAAAAATTTAGGAGAAAAAGAGGCAGCAGAACAGAAACACCCCCCCCCCCCAAAAAAAAAAAAAAAAAAAAAAAAAAAAAGAAGTACTGGGTTCACTATTAGAATCCTATAGAATTAAGTTGTAGTCCTATGAATAATCGTGTCATTTCTTTTACTACAAGTTCGAAGTAAGTCTTTTAGGTCAACAGAAATCAAAGAAGAGTCTTCATTTAGTTTCTTTTTTCCTCTTTTTGAATCCTTGGTTAAATCTTTCCCCAAAATAATTTCTGAAAATATCTGGTTGTAAGATTGGGGAGAGAAATAGGGCCTGTCAGTCTTTTGCCCAAAGCAGTGCTTGTTACTTCACACGTCCTTGGCGATCCTGGAAAAGACAATGAATAAAACAACTGTAAACCACGCATGCTGGGAGGATATTTTGAAAGCAAATTCTGTAAAGACTGGGTCATTTCATGGAGAGAAAAATATTATATATAAATAATACAGTTTTACTTAGAATTCAATGCCTTTTTGAAGTACACTTCAAAAGTTGGAGATAATTACTTGATCTCCATTTATTTGATCAAATACAGTAAATCTGCATCATTGAGAAATATTAATACAATTTAAAATAAGTTTTCTATTATAATACATTTTAAAATGTAATGAATTTCTATGATGGCAAAGCTGAATTTTCAGCAGTGACTACTCCAGCTTTCAGTGTTACACAATTCTTCAGAAATCATTCAAATATGCAGATTTACTGCTCAAGAAACATTTCAATTGATATAAATGTTGAAAACAAAACTGCTGTTTAATATTTCTGAGGAAACTAATGCATTTTTTTCAGGATTCTTTTAAATGTTTTTTAAAGTAGTAATTACTTTCAAACAATGAGGGGAAAAAAAGAAACTTACTGTTCCCAAACTGCTGAAAACTATTGTTACATGACCAGTAAGTTATTAATCAAATTAAATTCAAAATAAATCTCAAATCTCTCTCTTTCTATGTCTATTACACCCACACCCTTGTAAGGAAAATTTACAACACTGTTAAATGATTTAATGTTTTAACAACATTGTTCAATAACATGCCTACTGACAAGTCTGGTCAACTTTAAGGTGCTTTAACATGCCTAATGGCTGGGCCTGCTGAAACTAACAGAAATTAAACCCATTATTTACAAGCATGCCGATAGATAGAGGTTGATATGAACAAGGATTGAATCTGCAAGATGCATCACCTGCATTCTGTAGTGGCTCCGACTGGAATTACTGGAGTATGGGTCACTCCCCTGAACCTCCACCTGCCCAAAAGAGAAATACCATTTTAATCAAATCATCTTGAAATAGAAAACAACATTTGAATTACAGAGAATGCCAATATTAGTATATTAATAAGTAATGAAATTTTTCAAGACATGCATAACCAAAACATCCAGACATCTATATCCACTACAGAAACTCCCTGACTATTTTTCTGGCCTGGATATTATTATACAATTATTTCCAAATTTTCTTTTCTAGGTTTCTCCTTTCATATTACAACTAATTGTGCAACATGTTAATAAAATCAAAATTGCAAATGACATCCACTCTAAGATTTACTGGAGACTGAAGGGTGCACACTCTGAAACAATGCTCTCTCATTCTGACAGCTGTTCCACACTAAAAACAACAACAAAGAAAATTCTGGTTCTCCAAGCCAATCTTAAACAAGTCTGTATTCAATGTAGGGACATGAAGGGAAACCACAGTGCCAGCATTTGTTAGGAAGAAGGACAATAAAAGTAAACAAAGATGTAATTGAACAACTTCACTTCAAGGTGTTCTTTTTATGAAGTATTATTTCAGTAAACAATACTTCACAATAAAGCAATTACATCTTATTCAAACAAAAGAACTGTCCTGCTAAAAACATTCAGTGAGCTAAACTGGTGATGTAAGCCCACATATACAGAAAGAACTGTAATATGAACTATTCTGGAGCTTTGCAGCCATAATTCACATCGTCCACATAACCACGGTAAAGAAATGAATTTTCTAAAAATACCTCTCTTCTGCCACAACAGCACCACACAATCACATGGCAGAAAAACCATTAGTGTCGACACTATACAAAGTAGAATGGTGGATATCTGGGCTGGGCTTTCATTTGATTCAACAGATAATTATGTGCTGTCAGGCAACTCTGTAAATGCTGTTCACCACACTAAACGAGTACACTTTATATGCTTATTGTGCATTGTACACCATGTGACCCCAAGCCAAATATACACACAAAATATAAACTATAAAGACACAGCAAAGAGACAGACAGCATAAAAACACTAAATTAAAAATAAAAAAAATAAAAAAATAAATAAAGCAGAATAAAGGTGATCACACCCATATATTACTTAAGCATGCTCCTTTGATATAGCATTTTAAATCTTTTCACACTATTTGGCTTGTGGGGGGAGAAACAACAACAACAACAACAACTTGTATGCAGATGTTTGGTCAAATCTGAAATATGGACATGCAACATCAAAATGTTGCTCAAATAACTTGAGAATTGATGTGGTTGGAAATTTTTTTTTTTTTTTTTTTTTAAAAACAAACACAGATGTTCTCTTGCAGTGATAAACAGTAACAAAACCCACAGCACACCTGTAGTAGAAGTTTTCAAGGTGGTTTTAACCCCATGTATGTCATTCAACACTAACATTCTGGTCAAACCAAAAACAGATTATATGGACTCAAATTTGCAGATGTTATCCTACTGATTAATAAACAACTTAACAGAGAGAAAATTAGATTTTAATTCTAATTACATTTTTAAAGTATGAAGTAAAAGGGATAGTTCACAAAAAAAAAAAAAAAAAAAAATTAAAACCTGTGACTTCCTTCCACAGAACTTTTCCTTTTTTTTTTTTTTAAAGAATTTACCCATTTTTGCCAATCCAATTAAAAAAACAAAAAAAAAAACCAAACAAAAAAAAAAAAACACTTGTTCAACAGAAATTCACATAGGTTTAGAACGACATGACTGAGTAAGTGATGAAAATTTAAAGTGCCCCTATTATGGATTTTTGAAAATTACCTTTCATGCAGTGTAACAGCTCTAAGTAAATGAAAACATCCTGCAAAGTTTTAAATCTGAAAGTGCATTATGTATAAAGTTATTGTCTCTCAAAAGAGAGTCGACTCAATCATTTAAACAAGTCGTTCTTAAATCCCAAGATGTTTCATGTTGACCCCAAGATGAAACATTAGCATATTGCCTGCCCACTTGTTGCGCTCGCAGACCTGGGAAAAGTTTATTTTTGCCTTGGTCTGAATGAAAATGGAAATTCATTCTTTGCCACTAGGTGCCCTTTTGGAGCAGTAAAAATAGCTGTTACCCCGGTAACGCTGTACACAAAGCAGCACTGCACTCACAAATGCTGCTTTATCAGGCATTACAGGCATGATGAAATGGAATCGACCAATTGGACCAATCACCGCAGATTAGCGTCACTCAAAGGAGGGGTTTGGAAAAGTTTAAGGTAAAAATAGATGCATATTATAAGACAATGAGAGTGTTTTTTGACCTTGCATGCATGTCAACCTTTTGTTGGGGACTCCCAAAACCAAATAACCCATAATAGGGGCATTTTAATTTTCATGTGAACTACCCTTTTAATTTGACTCTGCAAATGATGGGAGAACAACTTATGTTTTATGTATACTAACACAAAATCTGCATTTCCATTACCTGTAGCAACAATATGCAACATTTAAGGTTGCATTTTCCAAACAACATTGTTTTTATTCATCATATCCTTATTTAAATGGGTATGTGACAGAAAACAATCTTCATATGCTCTTGAATTGGATAAACTTAGGGTAAACAATTCCAAGAGCATAAATAAATTCATAATATCAAAAGGACAAAATATTGAACAACAGTGGTCCTAACATTTCAAAACTGACATCAGCATAAGAGCTCTGTGAAGAACTAGATTTAAAAAACAAAAACAAAAACAAAAAACAAACCCTTTATATTCCTGATGGGAGTTACGCCATGGCAGATTACCTTTTTTACACTCTCCTCCTCTTCCTGACGTTTCTCGTAGTGTGAAAAGTCGTCAAAAATGGAGGTGGTGTGCTTGTAACTTGCGATGATCTTCAAAACCTGACGCGCCTTGTCCAGCGGAACCTCCTGTGTGTCTCGGGAGTTGGTCACCGGCTTATTCTCGTTGTTTTCCAGACGAATGTGCCTCAGTTGGCTGTTGGGAACGTCCTTCACAAAGATCCAGCGCACATCGAATCGGCCCTTCCACTTGTCCTGCGACCACACGCCCGCACAAGTGTTGTAGTCCACGGGCGAGCGCATCTCGGCCACGCCGCAGAAGTGCCCGCTGCCATTCACGCTGAAGAGCAG
This sequence comes from Tor tambroides, assembly GCA_021397915.2. Taxonomy (NCBI): domain Eukaryota; kingdom Metazoa; phylum Chordata; class Actinopteri; order Cypriniformes; family Cyprinidae; genus Tor; species Tor tambroides. The sequence continues at coordinate 87,840 of JAFVLL020001374.1, forward strand.
GTAGAGCGGCCCTTTGTTGGCCAGCGAACGGTAAGCAGAGTCCAGACGCTTATTGCCATGTTCTGTGCTGCACCAGATATTGTACTTAATGGAGCGATGGATGTCGTCCTCAGAGTAGCTCTTGATGATGAAGACGCGACCGTGCTTAGGGTTCCAGTCAAAGTCCTTGGGATTGTAGTTGTTCACCATGCGCAGTTTCTCCAGAACTGGGTGGGGCTCTGATGGCACAGCAACACCACCCATTCCTGAATTTGGAGGGGATTGGCCAGGTCCGCCCGCTGCCTCCCCGAAGCCATTGGCACGGTTACGCGGGGGCACCCAGCGGGTTGGCTGGGAGGGTTGGGGTGCGAGAGGGCCCTGGGAGAGCGGAGGTGGGACAGCGCCAGGCTGGCCACCTGGAGGAAGAGGGTGCTGGCCGAGTTGACCGGTGGGAGGCACTAGCTGTCCGTTGCTGAGGGGCAGCTGCGGCACCCCGCCGGCAGTAGCACCTGGTTGAGGAGACGACTGATTGGGCGGCTGTCCATTAGTGGGCAGGGAGGTCTGCTGTGGGGCTGCTGGTTTAGGCATAGTCCCCTTGTTGTCCCAAGTCCCAATATCCATGTTATGTTTGATGGGAGGCGGCGGCAGATTCGTCCCGCCAAGTCCCCCCTTGGTTTTCAGCTTAGGCTGCGGCTTGGCCGGCTTGCTGGCAATGTCCGCCCAAGACGCAGTTTTCGCAGGAGCCATGGAGGTGGGAGCCATGGTGGGAGCTGCAGACACCTGACTCAATGGCCCTCCAGGAAGTCCAGAACCAACAACTTTGGGTGCCATGTCCCCAGCCCCAATCTTAAGCCCCGCCATGCCCTGATCCAAGCTATTCATTCCCACGGCCTTGTTGAGCGGCTCGTTGGCTGCAAAGGGAGACTGTCCGTCAATCATAGCACCTCCTAGCGTGCTAGGGGCATAGGCGTAACTGCTGCTGTAACCTGAGCTCTGTGTGGACTGTCCCTGAGAGCTGCTGTTCCCCCAGGCAGGGAAGTCAATCCCACTGGGGAAGAAGTTGAAGCCGTGCTGTCCCAGGAAAGGGTTGCTCCCCAATGCTCCGGACTGGCCGAACATGGCATCTGGGAGAAAGTGGTGCTCCCCATTGCTAAGCTGTCCGTAAGAGGCCAGGTAAGGCATCGGGGGGTCACCGCCTGTAGACCATGCCGCTTCGTTCAGCGAATAGGTAAAGCCTATCGAGGGGCTGTAGTAACTGGGCATGTAGGAGTCGGACATGGCCGTATAGGCATTGCTCTGCAAAAAAACGAACAACATATAAGTCTTCCTATTGAGCACAGTCTTTGCACAGGCTAAAAAAAAGCAAGTAAACAAGTAAAACAAGAAAAAGATAAGTGCATGTGGGGGTAAAATATTCACAAGTTAAAGTGCAACATTAGGGTAAAAGCAGCACGATTTCAATTATCTGTATTGTCATTAAATACTCTCTACTCTCCCTTGCCATTACTGCTGGCTCAAAAGAAAATTAAGCTGAATAAAATAAAGTAAGATTAACAACAACTCAATATAGTTTTCTTCTGCTTGAAGTTCAGATTACTACCTGCATTGCCAAAATTTCACTGGCCAATACAGTGTAAATGCTAAATGTCACAAATTTATATATTGAATAATTGCTGTTCTTTTGAACTTAATGTAATGAAAAAAATGCTGAAAAATACAGTTTTCAGCACTGATAAGAAATGTCTCGTGTGCAATAAATCAGCACATTAGAAGGATTTCTGAAGGACCATATGACAATGAAGATTAAAGTAATGGCTCCTGAAAATTCAGCACTGCCTTCAAACTAATAATTTACAATTTAAAGTACATTAAAATCATTTTACTTATTTTAAATTGCAATAAAATATTTACTGTTTTCACTGTATTTGATCAAATACAAAAAAATACCCTTCTTAAATCTTTAAACTCTCACAGTGACCTCAGGCCAGTAGACCTTTATTGTTCAGCCCTGCTCACCATAACCTCAAAAGTGCACTGAAACTTTGTACTAAAAGACCTCCCCTGACATGCTGAGTACTGGGAAGAGAGCTTTGAGAAGATCATTTGGGACTGGTCATGGACCGGCCCCCCCTCCAGGCACACAGCCTGCTCATATTTTCAACACCAGCAATCAGCTTTGTGAGGGCAACCGTGGCACAGATTCCCCACAAAAGATCCCAGCATTCCTTTGACAGGGTGAATACTAGACCCTTTATTCATCTGTGTCCCATTTTGCTCACAAGACATCTTTTCCCAGAACACCCGTTATTTCAGCATATATAGCACTAGGACTGACAAATTGGAGAATTTTTCATTTGAATAATTTCATTATAAAATGTCTGCACAGGAGCGCAAACATAATTATTGCTAATTATTTCATTCCTTAATCACCTTTCAATAGCTGTGAATAGCTGTGCTGCATTTTGCACAATTTCCTATGACTCATCAACATGCAATACAATTTAGACAGCATCTAAATATCTGCCGGTGTCCTATGTCAATATGTATGATGGATGACTTGACTAAGTCCACACACCTCTTTAAACAACTCTCATACAGTCTTTGGCTGCAGCGTAGAGTGCCATAGTGACACCCTAATAAGAAAACAAAGCCTAGAGACCACGATGCAATTACGGGCCATAATGAATCCTCAAGAGAATAAGCAACAAAAACAATTTCCCTGCTCTTTGTCTCTATGGGTTCCTTCTTTTGTTCAGCTCTGAAACAAGACCTACCTGTCTAGGCTGAGCGTTCAGGTAAGGCTCGAACTCATCATCGTTCAAAGTATCCTTTTGGGTAACAGCTCCGTTTTGCACTGGAAAGCAAAAAGATACAGAAAGTTAGAGAACATACTCAATGTTTCTTTTTACAGCAGTCTAAGGAAAAGGATGTGATAATTGTAACATCAGGCCAAAGCTGAACGTTTTATCTGGGAATTTTTCAACTTATGGGTGCTTCCCAAGGCACAAAACAAAGTCATGGTGAGTTCATCTAAATACAAACGTCCCTGGGGTACAAGTTGGGAAGTCCTAATTACAACGTCAAATCCTTTTGGTTGGAGCAAGATGGTGGTTTAATTATTTTCAAAATAAAACAAGTTTTTTCTTTAACTATTTATACAAAATGATAAATAAAGAGTGTGGATCAGGTGTGTATTTGCATTATGATTTTTTCCCCCCAGTTTTGAAAGGTGCTATAAAAGGAGTTCTTATATCTTAATTGCACAATACTAATCACATATTGCACATGCAACTTAGCAAATTTGATTGTAAATACAAAAGAATTTCAATTTTAACAAATTTACCATCAGTTACAGACACTATACCCACTGTCTACCAAGATTCCTTACTGACACTTGCTGAAACTTGAGGTTCACAGAAAACCCCTTGTTTCCCACTCATAATTATGACGTTGCTGGCATTCACGTGCTTTCAACTTGTAAATCTGATCTTTTCAACACGACTTGAACACCCCATCTGATCAACGCACCTGCTGCTGAAATCAACATGTGGATGAAACACATTGACTGTCATCAAACTTCAGTTTAAAAGAAATAGCTCGACTCAAACAAAAAGTATCTCATCTTAAAGTACAATCTGACAATCAATTTTCAGTCAGAAATACAAGAAAAAAAAACTCACTAAATACAAATATGAGAAAGACCCAAACGCTTATTTTACTAGTGTCAGATGTTCAGTTATCTACTAACATTTCACTGCTGGTTATACTCTGTATAATTGTGTATGTGACAAATAAAAATCTTGAATCACAGCCTAATTTATTTGAACATCAGAAATCAGCCAGTGATCTGATCTTCATACAAGTTAATTCACTGTCAGCACAACAATGTAGTCTTAAATGTCATTAATGTCTTCAACTTTATTCTATTATATTCAACTTAAACAGTAGATAGTAATTATTCAGCTCATAATGGCCCTGTTTTATTATTTCCTCATGTTTTCTGTCACTGTGTCTGTTATTAGTGTCTTTATATAATAATGTACGCAAAACAATGTCAGTAATGCACTTCTAAATTGAAAACGGACTAAAATAAAAGACTAAAAGCTCTCACATCATATCCACGTGGCCATACGCAGTGATTGTGAAAGGCTGATACACTGAGTGTGGTGCTGAAAATCCCCTCAACAGGTTCCTCTTGGCAGCATGCTTAACCCCCTGCCTCTTGACCACCGCTAGAAATTATGATTCTAAGTACATGCGAGACATCTACAGCACTAAATTTGAAGGAAACACCTAAAAACAACATTCGCGCAGAGTGTAGGTGGGTGTTCAGGTGCTTGAGTATGTGTCACGCGTTTAGCTGTGCTCGGCCTCACTACTGTGCTAGGCGGCTAACTAGCGTGGGCTCCAAACACAAGCTCCCCTTACACATGTGAGAAACTAAAACCAACCAGATTCTCCACTGTAAGACCAATTTCTCTTTTAATTCCACGTAGGATTGTTTTAAGCAGGTTTAAGTGGTTGAATTAATAGCGGAATCGGTATGAAGGCTCGGCCTGCTAACAGCAGCACCAGAACGAGACTCTTATTACAGCACAAAAACGGCATAGCGGCACTTCACCTACCTTTGTTTGCTTGGCCTTTCGGTCTCTGGATTGGGTCCAGGTGATTCATGAAGGAGTGAGTTTGGAGAGGAAAGAGGGAGAATAAATGAAGGTTTATAAGAAGCTCAGGCCTGAAATCGCGCTGCGAGAGAGAAAAAAAACCCGCCTCGACGCCACTTCTGCTCAATGTTCACAAAGTGCCTCTGTTTACCTGCTCCAGAAGGCTGCTGGCTGACATTTCTCTCTCCCCGGAGCCTGTGTGTTAGACTGCGCGTTTGTTTGCGGGTTAAAGTCAACGGGAAATGTGTGTTTTTAGAGTCTTTGCGCCCGTCTCTCTCTATCTCTGTCTCTCTCTCGCTACAGCTGCAGATCAGACACACAATGGCGGGCTGCAGTTCCTCCACACTTCAACATGGCCGAGCGGCCGCCGCACGTTTATCCACGGCGGTACAGCGCCACTCCACGGCTGGGAGGAGGAGGAGGAGTGTGTGTGTGTGTGTGTGAGAGAGAGAGAGAGAGAGAGAGAGAGTGTGTGTGTATGGCAAGCCGTTCAGGAAATAATTCATGTGTATTGTGTTAATATGGATTGGTTCTCTGGTTGATTGTATGGTTTAATGACAAACGCATTCGTTTATAATACATTGGTATAACCAGACATATATTGGTTTAGATACATCGGTCTGATCACATGCACATGGGTTTGCTCCTGTATACGTTGGTTTGTTCAAGTAAACATTGGGCTCCTTAAATATATTGTTTCAATCGTATATTGGTTGAGATAAATCGGTTTCCTCAAGTATACACTTCTTCAAGTATACATTGGTTTGTATATATATCGTTTTCTTCAAGTATATTATGGTTTAGATACATCGGTTTTCTCCACGATGTATTGGTTGGTATATATTGGTTTCTTCAAGTATATATTGGTTTAGATACATCGGATTCCTCAACGATGTATTGGTTGGTATATATAGGTTTCTTCAAGTATATATTGGTTTAGATACATCGGTTTTCTCAACGATGTATTGGTTGGTATATTTTGGTTTCTTCAAGTATATAGATACATCGGTTTCTTCGAGTATATATTGGTTTGTTAATATATATATATTGGTTTGTTCAAACACGCATTGGTTACAGCACACATACGTTGGGCCGATGTTGACCCGACATACAAAATTCCATCGGCGCGATGTTGCTCAGGGACCGTTTGCTAATCAGGAATATGTCGCCACGACGTCGGCATCTGATCGGAAATGCTCTCCGGCCGATGTTTGGACGATGCAGCTGTAAATACCGGCTGCTCTGCGTGGGTGCGGTTCACCTGCGTTTGCTCATCGTTACGGACCACCAGCGGCAGCAGCCAGTTTATAATAAAACAATACACACCACTCTCAATAACAGTTGCAAAATTATTAATATTTTCAATTAACATATTAAATATACAAATACATTTACATTTATCAAATGCTTTTATCAAAAGTGAAGTGAGAAACATTCAATTCAATTCACAATTGTTTGTACTTTTTCAAAAATTAACCATGGTTTTACCACAGCATTTGCAGTAAAACCATAGTAAAAACAAAATCAACTACAGTTCCCTTTCGATACTTCACCATACCAGTTCTTGCTAAGACACATATGGGAAACTCCTTCTCCGATAACTGAAGCCTTTTTCAATACCGCAGTGTAACTGCATGGCCATTGGTTCGCAGTGTTATAAAAACGCATCATCATTATTTTCGCAGCAGAGCTGCATGAGCTTGCTGGCAACGGTTCCATGAATGGGCGGGGCATCTGGCTATATTAAGCTGCTTCACTCCCAATAGAATCCTCAGGCTTACATCGATCAGCGACGCATCACTGAGTCGCAGTACATAGCACAGCAAGGAACGCAGTACTCATTCCCATATCTCAGGGAACCGAAGTTACGATAGTAAACGAGTACATTCCCTTTTGATACGTCACTCGTACTGCGTCTTTGCTAAGACACATATGGGGAACCAGTACAACCACGCCATGCTATGGTAGGGGAACGACTGAAATAAAACTTGCCATAAGCACTTAAAGGGCCCAGAGGGACAAGCCCTTCGAGGCAGCGGCCAACTCATTGAGGTCACGCCCGGCCTGGGCAATCGTCCCAAGGGAGACTTATACAGCCTCGGCACTCTGAGGGGCCAAGAGTGTACAAGTAAGCAATACTGGCGAGTTGGGCGTGTTCTGGCCGAACTCTGCTCAGTGCTGGTCCCACCTACTATAGATTTGTGTCCATTAAGCAGAAAGGACCCTCGCCTGTAAGGCAGGGACCTCCAGGTTATAGAACCTAGCGAATGTGGACGGCGAGGCCCAGCCGGCCGCCGCACAAATTTCTGCAATGGACACTCCGCTAGACCATGCCCACGACAAGGCAACACCTCTTGTGGAGTGAGCTCGTACTCCAATGGGGCAATGCAGGCCCAAGGAAGAGTAAGCAAGCATGATAGCATCAACTGTCCACCTTGAAAGTCTCTGCTTCGTGACCGGATGCCCTTTGGTGCGGTCACCGAAGCAAACAAAGACTTGTTCCGACTGCCTAAAAGGGGCAGAACGCTCAAGGTAGATTCTCAAGGTAGAGTGAATTCAACTCCTGGTCCTCGTCTGAGGGAGGAAGCACAGAGATGAACAGGACTCTGCCCTGAACAGAGTGGAGACACCTTAGGTATAACATAACAAACACAGGTTTCAGGGAAGTGACCATAGTCATTGGGCCCAAACTCAAGGCAGGTAGGGCTCACAGAGAGCGCCTGCAAATCTCCCATTTGCTTGACCGATGCTGCCAGAAGCAGAGCGTTTTTAGCGACAGGGGGTCGGAGGTCGCATAGAGACTGTAGCGCTCAAAGGAGTGGCCTCAGAGCTCTCAGAACAGTAGGCAGATCCCAAGTAGGGACAGTGAGGGGACGAGGTGGGTTCAGCCTCGACAACTAAGTTGTTCCTGCCCACCGACTGGTCTGCTATAGCCGACTGTCCTCTTCCTGTCTCACAGATCAGGCGATTTTTCCCTGTCGTTTAGGAAGCAGATAGCGCCTAGTCGAGCGGGAGCGCTCTCGAGGCTCAGGCTTGGGCGCTGGCTGGGTAGCCGGAGGTGCAGGCTTTGCGGGTTGGGGAGTCGGCGCAGACCTTGAGCGCAGAGCTTGAGCGCTTTGGCAAGAAGTGTCGCATTGCCTGGGACGACTTCTGTACCGCAGTGAAGCGCTCTGCGAAACCCTCAAACATGGGTCTGAGCAAGCCAGTGGGGGAGACCGGTGAGTCCAGGAAGGGGACCTTGTCCTCATCCTTGATCTCCGCTGGGGCCATGCACCACAGTGAGCCGAGCACCACTAGGCTCACCATGGACTCGCCGATCGCTCTGGGCCGTGGTCTCTGTGGTGTGTGAGTCAGGCTCAACGCACTACGCAGCTCCCTGAATGCTGCAGGGTCTTGGCCAGACTCGTCCATGCAGCGGAGGAGTTTGGCCTGAAAGACCTGTAGGACCGCCATGTAGGCGTGTCCAGCAAGGGCTGAAGTTGATCTACAAGGCTTGGACGGGTGGGCGACCTTCACCTTCCAACCGATGGGCATGGGCGGGCAGAGATGCGCGGCCACCGACTCATCCAAAGGAGGCATCCTCTATTACCCTTTCTCTTCAGCGCCATCTACTGAGGTGAGGGCAGATGAAGAGGAAGCGCGCAGGTGGGCCGAGTAGGGGGCGCGCCACAACCTGGTGAGTTCTTTGTGGACCTCTGGGAAGAACGGCGAGGCTCGCTGACGAGGGGCCTGGCGGCACCCCGGCAAGAGCCACTCATCCAGACGGCTGCGAGTGGGCTCCTCTGGCGGAAACCACTCCAAGCCGGAAGGGGGCGGGGTTCTTCATCGAGCCCGACAGCTACTCTGCGTCTGATGCAGCCAGTGACACGCTGTCATCCAGGGCCTCATCTTCACTTCCCCCGAATGAGACCAGGTCGCTCGCAGCCACAGAGGGACGCTGGTCTGGACAGGAGAAAAAGACGGGGAGAGCCTCTCTTCGGGGAGAGACTGAGGCATGCGGGGTCTGAGCCGGCGTGAGCTCACTCATCTCTGGGTGCTTAGGTCCTCTGCCCCGCTGCCTCCTCCTCACAGGTTCCTGGGAGGAAGAAAGCGGGAGGGTGCGAGGGGCGGAGTCGCTCTCTGAAAAGAAAGCTATCCATTTGCGCAGAGAGGCGAGACTCATATCCTCACAATGAGGACATTCCGTCCTGGTGAGCGCAGCTTCAGTGTGGGCGCTGCCCAAGCAGGAAGTGCACTCACCGTGACCGTCAGCGGCGAGCAGGGGAGTCCTGCATGAGCGACAGTAACGGCGCGGCATTTGCAACAATGCCGAGAAATTTGCTCTTTGAAATTTGCTCTAAAAGTGCTCGCTAGATGGCGGCAGGGGACCGTAAGGCACCGGCTGCTGCAGGCACTGAAAGCGGCTTGAGAGCGGCGAAGTCAGCCAAGCAGAGAGGGTCTTGATCCGCTGCAGAGGCTGGGTCAACGACGAGAAGGCTTCAAGTCTCGTAGATCAGCGAAGAACAATGTCGTCGCTGAAGGAGAAGAAATCTGAGCATCCTATGGTGAAGCGGCCGCTTATATAGCCAGATGCCCTGCCCATTCTGGCAGGCTCTGGCGGGCTTCGTCAACATAGGCTCGTGCAGCTCCGCTGCGTCGCCATTGGTTCGTTTTTGTAACACTGCACGAACCAATGGCCATGCAGTTACACTGCGTTATTGAAAAAGCTTCAGTTATTGGAGAAAAAGGAGTTTTCCCATATGTGTCTTAGCAAAGACGCAGTACTAGTGAAGTATCGAAAGGGAACTGTAGTTGATTTTGTTTTTACTATGGTTTTACTGCAAATGCTGTGGTAAAACCATGGTTAATTTTTGAAAAAGTACAAACAATTGTGAATTGAATTGAATGTTTCTCACTTCACTTTTGATAAAAGCATTTGATAAATGTAAATGTATTTGTATATTTAATATGTTAATTGAAAATATTAATAAATTTGCAACTGTTATTGAGAGTGGTGTGTATTGTTTTATTATAAACCGGCTGCTGCCGCTGGTGGTCCGTAACGATGAGCAAAACGCCAGTGAACCGCGCCCACGCAGAGCAGCCGGTATTTACAGCTGCATCGTCCAAACATCGGCCGGAGAGCATTTCTGATCAGATGCCGACGTCGTGGCGACATATTCCCGATTAGCAAATGGTCCCTGAGCAACATCGCGCCGATGGAATTTTGTATGTCGGATCGACATCGGCCCAACATATGTGTGCTGTAACCAATGCGTGTTTGAACAAACCAATATATATTTTAACAAACCAATATATACTCGAAGAAACCGATGTATCTAAACCAATATATACTTGAAGAAACCAATATATACCAACCAATACATCGTTGTGAAAACCGATGTATCTAAATCATGTTATATTTTTATAGTAGAACAGTATGATATGTTAACATGACTATGAGGTGCCCAAAACCTGAAACCAATATATACTTGAAGAAACCAATATATACCAACCAATACATCGTTGAGAAAACCGATGTATCTAAACCAATATATACTTGAAGAAACCAATATATACCAACCAATACATCGTTGAGAAAACCGATGTATCTAAACCAATATATACTTGAAGAAACCGATGTATCTAAACCAATATATACTTGAAGAAACCAATATATACCAACCAATACATCGTTGAGAAAACCGATGTATCTAAACCAATATATACTTGAAGAAACCAATATATACAGACCAATATATACTTGAATTAACCAATATATAATAACCAATACATAGTTGAGGAAACCGATGTATCTAAGCCACATGATAGTTGAAAAAAACAATATAAGCCGGGCAAACCGACAAGATTCAAGCCAGTATACAGTTGAACAAACCACGTATACCTGAACCAACCAATGTATCTAAACCATACATAGAAGAAAACGATATACAGTGTAAACTTAACAATGTATACTTGAAGAAACCAGTGTATACTTGAGAAACAGGTTTATCTCAACCAATATATAGTTGAGGAAACCATTGCATATTTGAGGAGCCCAATGTTTACTTGAACAAACCAACATATACAGGAGCAAACCCATGTGCATGTGATCAGACTGATGTATCTAAACCAATATATGTCTGGTTATACCAATGTATTATAAACGAATGCGTTTGTCATTAAACCATACAATCAACCAGAGAACCAATCCATATTAACACAATACACATGAATTATTTCCTGAACGGCTTGCCATATTGTGTGTGTGTGTGAGAGAGAGAGACAGAGAGAGGTACGGACATGTAGACATTTACACATTTGTTTTAGTAGTAGTGCTCGTTCTTTACCTTTTATAGGCTACAATACATTTTTATATTCAAACGTTAATATCTAATATTTATAAAACACATTTTTTTTATAGCCTACATTTATAAACATGTTTTAGGTAGCCTCACAGCGGTGCTATGCGTAAAATAAGTTATTCCTTCTATATATAAACATATTATATATAGATTATATATAGTTAGCCTATATATAATATTTAAAATACATAATTTTAAAATATATAAAAATGTTAATTTTCTAATTCTTCTGTTCTAATTCCACTGTTAGTTGTTGTTGTTGCCAGTTGTTGTAATGTCCTTTAAACTTACAAAATCCAATTCCTAACACCATCCTGGAAGAAACACCATGACTAATGAGAAAAACAGCTGCACAAATCATGTGGGTGTATTGGAGATTTTATGAACTCTGTGGTATTAACTTGTTTATTAGTTAAAAAAAATTAGGCTGAAATTGCAGGGCTTGATATGTTATCCTCAACATTTAAAAAAAATGGCTATATCAATATAAAATATCAATTGACACCCTCGTGCAAGCATCTCTCACTGCGCTAACTTTCCATTCTGTTAGGAACAAAACAAAGTTCCTTCTAAGGAATGATATGTTTTGGGCTGTTGAAGAGAATAAAGAAAAAGATAAATAATTTTGTGTTGATATAACGAGTTTAAATTGTATTTGTGTGCTGTGTTTTATGAATCATAACGAAGACTACTGAAGGTAGTCCGGACTGCTGAGTGAATCATTGGTACAACCCTCCCCAGTCTCCAAGAACTGTACTTATCCAGAGTGAGCAAAAGGGCTGGTAAAATCACTCTGGACCCCTCACATCCAGCACACTCTCTCTTTGAACTGTTGTCGTCTGGTTGACGCTACAGAGCTCTGAGCACCAGAACGACCAGACACAGAAACAGTTTCTTCCCTCAGGCAATCCATCTCATGAACACTCGACAATAAACGCAGAACACACAACTATTATACATTATCCATTCACCACACTCACTTATTTTATTTTATTTCTCATTTCAAATTTGCACATACTTGACCTGTACATACATAATTGTCTATATTATATATTGTGTTTTTGCTGTCTTGTACATTGCCTATTTGGATATTTGTATATTATTCTTTTATTATCTGTGTCCTGTCCTGTTGCTGTCTTTCTGTTGCACTGTGGAGCTTCTGTCACTACAACAAATTCCTCGTATGTGTAAACATACTTGGCCAATAAAGCTCATTCTGATTCTGATTCTGATCATGAAAGCCCGAGTAGAAATAATATCTGCACTGTCACTTGTACGCCACTAGATGTCATTATTACGCAGCAAATTGATATGAGTCAGTCCATTGGCCAATACGAAGCCAAGTCATGGCAGACGTGGACCAAGCGCAGGCGGCTTGCTACAGTACATGCTACTACTTAATTTTTTCTTTTCAAGAGCGACGTACTTCATTACATTTGTAAACAAAAAAATACATTATTTGTAAGTGTTCACATGTGAGTTATATGCTAATAGTGTGTCATGTTTGAGCGCGAGAAGTGTTATTATGCAGATGGCGAGTAGTACTTATCTAGCAAATAATGCACAATTGCGTTTAAGCATAGTGAAAATAAAAATGTAAAATTAAAATGCGAAGTAAAATTAGAAAATAATTAGCAAATGTAACAAAATCGAATAACATTTGTTAACTTTAAGTTAACATGAACTAACAACGAAAAATACTTTTATTAATCTAATTAATTACCATTTGCTAATACATTATTAAAATCAAACGTCTTTTAATATTATTTAATAGACCTGAGGTAACATGAAAAAAATTGATTAACAAGATCAATAGCCTAAATACCAAAATGTACTACTTGTTGTTACATTAATTGCATAGTTAACAATAACTTGTGGTAATTGCATTAAATAACAATAACTTATGAGACCTTATTCTGAAATCATGCTAAATATATCACTAATAATAATGAACATATGCACAAGGCAGATCACTCAGTGAGTGATCTCTATTTCACACAAACACAAAATGAACCTGCAAAGAGTGACATGAATGAACAACCAATTAGGATGGTGTCTTTACCGTTTACTGAATGTGTATTGATCCAATTTGTGAGTCACAGACTGTGTCAAAACAACTCATTAGTAGCTCTATCTCACCTCGTAATTTATTAAGAGATGTGAGACCTGTGCTCTATAACCTTTCAAGCTTTGGCCTTGGCCTGTTATTTGCTCTTAAAGCCCAGTGTCAGATCTTCTAAGATTACTCTGATGGAGAAAGGGCTTGTGGTCTAATGGATTCCTAATAGAGTAAGTAATTAGCTCTCTGGTTCATCTTGTTTTAATATGGCATTTGATGTGTATACTTTGAATGTTGCGGTTGGATGTGTTGGTTCCAAATTAGTTATACTTAAACCCTTTTATTTTTAGAACTGTAGAAAAGGTGAAATGTCTGTATTGGAAGTTTTATTATAGATGGGTCACATATGTTGTGCAATCAAGGAAAATCTCTCATGTTTTCTATAGCCTGCTATAGAAATGAATGTGGGTCCCAACTGAAACTCAGTGTCCATGAAAAAAGGAAGAAAAGGCAGTTGTTAGTTTCACAATGAACACATTCTTGTGTGTCACATTTGTGATTCCTGACACAATGTTCTGACAGTTTTTCAGTAACACTTGTCTTTCCTTATTACATACATGCACTTACTATAGTAATAACATTATGAAAAATTCCATGCAACTAACCCTAAACCAAATCCTGATCTTAACACTAACCCTATAAGTAAGTAATATTACTCAGTACTTAAATCTATAATTACACTGTAACAAGGACACTAAATGCATCATGTTACTGATGTTTGTGAATAGTCAAGATATTTCACAGGGTCTTGCTTTCAAACTCTCATAATAAATGAAACCCACTTTTTCCATTTACCACAAATTCTGTTTTTTCCAACGTAAAAGTTCCAATTTGTCACATGGCTATGATGTCATAACAGCTCTGCCTCTCATTGCTGCAAGTGACAGGTCAATGACAGGTGAATTTTATATTTGAAAATGGATGGTGCTGATCTGATTGCACAGGGATTGCACAGGGGTGACGTTAATGTCCTCTCAGTTCCAGGGTCCTGTGAGAAATAAGAGATGGAAAATGATTGGATAAAGTATTTTGGTTCGAGTTGTGTGGTTGTTAGGGCAATGACCTTGTTAGCATAGAGACAGGTTTTATTTTACAGAAAAAATAGAGTCAACAATTACAGACACTTGACGCTAAAGTCAGTTGTATATTCTTACATAATTTTACATAGATTTTCCATGTGGAAGCCCGGTTGATTACTAGCATAAAACATATTTTCTCCCAGACTCTCTGATTGGTTAGCTGTTGTAACTGAGGGCAGATCGGCCAGTTTACTGGCCAATAAAAATAGCTGTGAACTCTATGATGTCATCACTGAATAAATCACTCTGAATCTGAAATGGCACAACAACAAAGTATTCCCACAATTCAAAGCAGTACAGTAGCACATTCATGTCGAACCAGTAAAACAAAATTCCCTAAATAGACTAAATAACACATAGTTATGCTGAACTGATCCAATTACCTGTGGAAATCTGACCACACATTGCTTTAGAAATAAAAAAGAGATCTTTAAAAACAAACCAAAAGTCTTTTGGGTAAATTCAGGGAATATCGTCCCTGCTGGGAAGCACAGCCACGATGAAGCATTGGAGAGCCTTGAAATATTTGGTGGAAATGCCCTTTAACATGAATTGCGAGTGTGATCGTTTTATAGCGTGCAGAATGAACTCATCTGCGTTCCTGGCATTCTGAGGCACCAACACCATCTGACCCCAGCGGAGTAAATCATCGCTGTTGGAGCATGTGACACAACAGCTTTGTAACCACATCTCCCCTTCAATCGGTTCAGTTTCTCTCTCTCTCTCTCTCTCTCTCTCTCTCTCTCTCTCTCTCACACTCTCTCTCTTTCTTTTTTCTTTCTTTCTTTCTTTCTTTCTTTCTTTCTTTCTTTCTTTCTTTCTCTGGGGGCAGTAGTGCCCTCCTGTGCTTGTGGGACAGGAATGTTCAACAGCAGGGTGACAATCTCCTGCTAGCCCTTTACAAACACACACACACACACACACACACACACACACACACACACACACACACACACACACACACACACACCGAGGATGACATCAGCTGCTTGTCTACATCGCTGGGACACTCCAGGCTGCCAAAGGGGGAATGTAGCACCCGTCAGTTACTTCAGCCATGCTGCTTGTTCACGTACTATCCATACTGAACGAGTTAGCTTTTAATAAACAGGCCCAAGGAGAAAGTATCCCTGTTTGATGGAGATAAAGGCTACTGAGAGAGAGAGGAGGACAGTGCATTTGTTGGGGACAATTAAGCATTTAAAACCTGATAGTTTTTTTTTTCAGATTTGTATAATATTTTTATTCCCGATTTACTTTCACATCAGGGACATATATCACAATTCAATGCATATATAATATAATATAATCCTCTGAGTTAAAAATAAAATAAAATTAAATTAAATGATCCTGAGTTAAAAGTTAATAAAAGTTTTATCGTGTCAAAGGCAATAATTAATCTTTTCCACTTTGTTAAAAATAAAATAAAAAGAATTAAGATAATAAATTAATATGAAATAAATTAATAAAATAAAACGCTGAAATAAAATAAATAAAATAATGATTCTATGGTTTTACAAGCAATGCTGATCTTTCAAAAGCAAGGGATGGCCTTGCATAAGGAGCCATACTGAACCCCAAATGTGTCTAATTGCAATAGTTTAATTGTGATTAGATGTGCCAAGGGAAAAATAGAACATACTGTAATTGGACATGCAGGGATGATCTGGTTCAGTCTGAAAGCAGATTTGTTAAGCTTGAGATAATCTTAGATGACAATCAAGCATCTTCGGTTCCTGCTCTTAGTAACACAGTTAAGAGTTTTGGGGCTAAAGTTAAACCAACATTCTAGAGCCCTGATTATAGTGTAGAATCAGACTGCTTGTGGCCTTTGTTGTGGTAACAGACAGCGCACATGTGTGTATGTGTGTGTGTGTGTGTGTGTGCGCTTATGCAGCAACCGTACACCACACATGGAGCTATAGCTGAAGAAGACAGACAACACTATAACCTCCAGCCCTGACCCCATTGGTGATGAGCCAGACCAGGCCCTAAAATCAGACTGTTGTTTCAGGGCCCTCACAGGATCTGACCCACATGGGTAAGTGTGCAAGTGTTTTTAGGAATTAATTTTTTATTTGTTTTGTACTTGCAATATAAACTGTGTTTTGCGATACAATGCTGCCCACATCAAAGATATATGTCAGTCAGGGTAGTTATAGTTAACTAAATCTAAAAGCATTCAAGAAAATTTGTTACTTGAAATAAAGTAAATGTAATAATAATAATTTATTAACAAAATAAATAAATTGATTTTTTTATTATATTTTTTAAGTTTAACTTGAGGTACTAAACTAACTAAAACTAAAACTGAAATAAAAAAATTAATAAAGTCTATATAGACATTTAAAAAATATTAAAAAATGATAAAAGACAACAAAATTGCTAAGCTTTAACTTTAAAATGAAAACCAGAAATATATATATATATATATATATATATATATATACACACACACACACACACACACACACACACACACTATAACAGTATCTCAGTATCTCAATGATTCTAAAACAACACTAGTGTCAACATGTAAAGTCTGTTTTGGGGTTGTTTCATGTTTTTGTTTTCATGTCTTTTATTTTGTAGTTTGGTTATGGTTCCTGTTTGTTTCATGCTTCTCTTGCCCTCATGTCTCTTTACTATTGGTTCCCTTGTTCAATGTGTCATGTTCTGATTGGTTGTCCTAGTCATGTGTCTTGTTTCCCATTGGTTGTTCATGTCATGTGACCCTCATAGTTTTCTATAAGTTGCCATGTTATTTTCCCTGTTGCTTTGTCGTGTATTGACGTTGTAACCTGCTGTTGGTGAGTCTAGTCCGTTTCATGCCACGTCTAGTCTGTTCATGCCATGCCGTGTCAAGTCTTTGTCTGTTTGGATTTTGGATATCACCTTGTAAATAAACTGCACTTGGGTTCATTACTACGCTCGCCTCCTGTGGACTATCGTTACACAACGCAAATGATAAGATGTGTAACATTCATTTTTTTTAAACACAACATCAAGATTTTAAGGTTAAAATATACAGTCATGGCCAAAAATATCGGCACTCTTGGTAAATATGATCAAAGAAGGCTGTGAAAATTAATCTGCATTGTTAATCCTTTTGATATTTTATTTAAAAAAATTCACAAAAATCTAACATTTCATTGGATAATAAGAATTTAAAATAAGAATTTAAAATGGGGAAAATATCATTATGAAATAAATGTTTTTCTCTAATACACGTTGGACACAATTATTGGCACCCCTAGAAATTCTTATGAGTAAAATATCTCTGAAGTATGTTCCCATTCATATTCAAAATTTTGAGCACTCTAGGGTGACTATGAACATGAAATTATCCAGCCATGGCTTCCTGTTTCACAGAAATATAAATAGGATGGAAAACAAAGCCCAAATTCCCTTAATCATCCATCACAATGAGAAAAACCAAAGAATATATAACCAAGAATATATATGTGCAGCAAAAGATAATTGAGCTTCACAAATTAGTGAAGTGGCTTTAAGAAAAGAGCTAGAGCAGTGAAAATTCCCATTTCCACCATCAGGGCAATAATTAAGAATTTCCAATCAAAATGAAATGTTACGAAACTGCCTGGAAGGGGACATGTGTCTATATTATCCTAATGCACGGTGAGGAGGAGAGTTTGGGTGGCTAAAGACTCTCCAAGGACCACAGCTGGAGAATTGCAAAAAATAGTTGAGTCTCGGGGTCAGAAAACCTTAAAAAAAATTGTCAAACAGCACCTACATCACCTACCGTTTGGGAGGGTTTCAAGAAAAATTCTCCTAGCTCATGCAAAAACAAACTCCAGCATATTCAGTTATCAGACATGACTGGAACTTCAAATGGGACTGGCTTCTATGGTCAGATGAAACTAAAAAATGAGCTTTTTAGCAGCAAACACTCAAGATGGGTTTGGTGAACACAGGGATAAAAAGTACCCCATGTGTACAATGAAATTATATATATTTCTGCTGGAGGTCCTGGACATCTTGTTTAGATACATGGCATCATGGATTCTATCAAATACCAACAGATAAAAAATCAATAAGTGACTGACTCTGTTAGAAATCTTATAATGGGCCATGTTTGGATCTTCCAGCCATACAATAATCCAAACACAAACCTCAAAAACAACACAAAAAATGGGTCACTGAGCACGAAACCAAGCTTCTGCTATTGCCATTCCAGTCCTCTGACCTGAACCCTATAGAATATGAGTGGGGTGAACTGAAGAGAAGAAGCACCGTCATGGTTCTAGGAATCTAAAGGGTCTGGAGTGATTCTGGATGAAAGAATGGTCTCTGATCTCTTGTCAGGTGTTCTCTAACCTCATCACATTATAGGAGAAAATTTAGAGCTGTTAAACTGGCAAATGGAGGTTTCAAAAAGTACTGAATAAAAGGGTGCCGTTAATTGTGGCCAATGTGTATTAGAGAAAAACATTTATTTCATAATGATATTTCCCCCCATTTTAAATTCTTATTATCCAATGAAAGGTTAGATTTTTGTGAATTTTTTAAATGAAAAATCAAAAGGATTAACAATGCAGATTAATTTTCACAGGCTTCTTTGATCATATTTACCAAGGGTGCCGATATTTTTGGCCATGACTGTATATGCAAATATAATGTAAAGAGTATATTTTAAAGACTTATTTTTTAAATAAATTTTAAAAGTATAAAAAACATTTTAAATAATTATCAAAATTATATAAATATTTGATTTTAAATTGTTTTAGAATTTTTTAGTATAGAATGTTACACTGTATTATGTCAAATTCCTTAAAGTATTTCATAACTACAAAAACAAGCTGTACAGGAATCTGAATGTGAATTTTCCTTGTTAACTTAAATGTTGCAGAAAAAGAAACTATCCTACGTATGTTACATGGTATTTTAAGCCCTCTGATCACCTGACTGAGTTGTCAGTTCAGTTTTATGACTGAGAGAGATTTGGTCTAGCATGAAGGGTCTAAACCAAACAATGATGTAATCAGCGTTTATTTTCTGCTCGTTCACAAATACAGACACACACAAACACACAGTCTTAGGAAGAGGGGCCTGGACAGTGAATGAAACAGGAATAAAGAGAAATGGAGCTTGAAGGAGAGTGAAGGGAAGGAGGGGGCCGTCTGTCCTTCTCCTCTGTTCCCTAGTTTGGTCACTCGGAGCTCTACATCAGGGGTCATACACTGGGGCTCAGAGATTGTGATACAGACTGGGCTAGACATAACATGCATACGCATATAGTCATACAACCTGTTTTCTTAGTAATGACAAATGACTTACTGTTCCAAAAAGGAAGGAGAGAGTGATATGTGTTGCTGGGAAGACTCTGAAAGAAAAAAAGAGAGCAAGAGAGAGAGAGAGAGAGAGAGAGAGAGAGAGAGAGCAATTGGTCATGGCCATTAATATAAATGGTTCCTCCTACATGTGGTCATCGTGCAGAGTCTGTTTTAAACTCTGTGCTGCGTGTCGTCAGGAGCAGCTGTCCGTCACGCTGAAGCTCTCAACCCCTTTCCCTGTGGCATTGCATCATTTCCCCTGTATCCCAAAAAAACACAGCAATGCGAGTGAAGTTTCACAGTGTGCTTCAGCCGAGACAGACATTAGATGGGCAACAGCATGTCCATGATTCAGATAACAAGTCTTTTAAATGCGTGTAAAATGAGAGGTTAATGGTCCCAGACCTCCTGACCTCCAGCAGGGAATAGTTAAGCATGTACTCATGACAGCAGTCCCGAGCTTCATCCAACTTTGTCTCAAGTGTCCGTGTCTCTCATTCCCGTAAATGTACTCCATAATTGTGCAACTATATTGGCTGTGTTAAAACAAATCATTACATAGCATTTGCATGAAGTACTGATAAGGCACAGTGAAAATCCTGTGTTTACTTTAGTATGCATATGTGAATATACATAGGAACTGCTTAAATAATGAATATCTCATTGTATAAGGCTACTTTTATATTTTTATTAGTAGTAGTATTAGTAGTAGTAGTAGTAGTAGTACAGAAGTAAACCTATAAAACAAGATATCATATACTGTGTGTGTGTGTATATATATATATATATATATATATATGTGTGTGTGTGTGTGTGTGTGTGTGTAGTAGTAGTAGTATACAGAAGTAAGCCTATAAAACAAGATATCATATATACAGTTGAAGTCAAAAGTTTTCATACACATTTCAGAATCTGCAAAATGTTAATTATTTTACCAAAATAAGAGGGATCATACAAAATACATGTTATTGTTTATTTAGTACTAACCTGAATAAGATATTTTACATAAAAGATGTTTACATATAGTCCAAAAGAGAAAATAATAGTTGAATTTATAAAATGACACCATTCAAAAGTTTACATAGCTGTGTTTTTTTTTTTTTTTTTTTTGTGATAGTTGTCTCACGAGTTCCTTGTTTGTCCTGAACAGTTAAACTGCCTGCTGTTCTTCAGAAAATCCTTCAGTTCCGACAAAATTCTTTGGTTTTTCCTTCTGGAGCATCAGTGAGCGTTTGAACCTTCTGTAATAGTTATATGTCCTCAATGTGAAAAGATGGATCTCAAACTCATATAGTCATTGGTGTAAAGGGTTCAAATACACAAAAATGCTGGAAAACCAAAGAATTTGTGGGACCTGAAGGATTTTCTGAAGAACAGCAGGCAGTTGTTCAGAACAAACAAGGGACTCATGAAAAACTAATACTAAACAAAAAAACACAGCTGTGGATCATTTAGGTAACAACACAGCATTAAGAATCAAGGGTATGTAAACTTTTGAACGGGGTCATTTTTTATAAATTCAACTATTATTTTCTCTTGTGGACTATATGTAAAAATCTTTTATGTGAAATATCTTATTCAGATCAGTACTAAATAAACAATAATATGCATTTTGTATGATCCCTCTTATTCTGGTAAAATAATTAACATTTTGCAGATTCTGCAAGGTATATGTAAACTTTTGAACTGTACAGTGCCCTCCACTAATATTGGCACCCTTGGTAAATATGAGCAAAGGCGGCTGTGAAAATAAATCTGCATTGTTTATCCATTGGATCTTTCACTCAAAAAATTCACAAAATTCTAACCTATCATTGAAGTAAAACAATTGAAAGTGGGGAGAAAATTTTATGATGAAATAAATGTTTT
>JAFVLL020001374.1:109290-121737 GCA_021397915.2 Tor tambroides
AATTGAAATACATGCTATAATTCATTCAAATAAATGGTCTTACCACACTATTTCATCTCTGTGTCTGATTTGAAGCTGGCAGAATGCTAGCGCTAGCGTTAACGAGCCTTAACTGACGAAAATAACCGTCATTTTTACCCTTCCGGTCAAATATTGCGCTGCAAAGAGCAATACAAGTTTTAACTTGTCTATAACTTGGCAAGTGACCGTGGAATAAGCGGGATAATCAACGGCTAGCCGTGCATTAAAGGATTTTAATGCACTTCGCGGAGGCAACCGGGTGCCTCCACGTCGTGTTCCACTCAGTTATGGCATCAGTATGAAACAGTCAAATTATATTAGCTTATATTTAAAAAAATGATCACTAATGTAGGTTAGTATCAAATAAGATTGGGTGACACGTCTCAGTTAACCCAACTATTGACTATTTTTAGCAGTTTATTAGGCTGTTATGCAATTTGTCCAAAAACCTGTTCTGTTATGACAAAAAATAAAAAATAAAGATGAAAGTTTCAAAGCACTAAACGCACCGGATTGTAGAAATGACCCCATCACAATACAACTGTGGTAACTTATCTCATCAAATCAATTATGCAAACCTACAGAGCTTTAAAGCTTCTTGCGGTGTATGAATGATGTTTTATATTCATTTATTATGATATTAGTAACAAGTGTGTCATTTTGCCAGTATTCCGGTTACCATAATTTTTGTTTGAATGCGGAAGTATACAACTGTCCTGATGTCCCGGATGTAATTTGGCATACGAGAGTTCATTCTATGAGAAACACGCGAGTGTCAGATCAACCTGCTTTTACATCAGTGTCCCTTGGCATGACCCGCTGCGTGGCAGCTGCATTTCACGAGAGACGGAATTTACCTGCCACGACCATTTTCTCCTCCCTGCCCTTCAGAGAGCGCTCTTTGGTGGGCAAAACGCTCTTGTTTGCCATATTGAGCTGAGCGACTGTCACGCGCAGACGGAGCTGCAGGACGATGAAGATGATGATGATGGCCGCGTGAGCTCCCGCTTGCAGAAATAAACAAGTATAGGTCTCTGCAGCAGAGTAATGGGAGTTACCAGATTGGGGCGTTTTTCGACCTTGTTACCTGATTGGCTGACGTCATAGTAATGGTAGGTTTAGGGGTGGGGTTAGGTCAGGAGGATCATTTTGATTGCATGATTTAGAAACACCCGGCAGTTTGAAAACGCCCGGAAATTGAGAAACGCCCACTTTTGCTCTGCAGAGACCTCAATCTCGAAATAAATATGTCCGCGCGAGCGCCATGGAGCTGGAGGAGGAGCGAGGGGACGGCCTCGCCCACCTCATGAATATTCATCAAGTGCTGGGGGGGACTTCGCGAGATGAATATTAACTAGCCAGAGGTTAATGTGACTTTGCCACAAAAGCCTCCCGTGCGGTACGTGCGGGTAAGAAATTAAATTAAAATAAATATCCACATTAAGATGGCAGTTCGGCATGCAAATGAGCTTCCAGCACCCCCGTCACTACGTCTGCCGGCATAGCACAACTGAGCATCTGTGTGCTGTCTTGGAGGAGCGCGGCTGCATACATTAAAATTAGCATCTGGAATCCATTCATCATGATTATTGCTATTTCTGTGCATGTAAATACTTGCATTATTTCCTTCCATTGCAGTGGTGGCTTTATTCTGTGACAAGTGTCAAAATAAAGGCACTGCCTCTAAACCCTGTCAAAAAGGATGCTTTGCCTTCCTTAAACGTTGAATTCCTCATTTAATTTAAGCCATGGAAATAGCAGAAATTGCGTCAGTTCAGGTCATCATCCAACATTAAATTCACTGTACTAGGCATGTACTGATGCTGTGCTTCACCCAAGAGCCAAATCTATTCGCTGCACTGAAATATTTAACAAGGTTAACATGCAGTGATCCACAGAATCCTATAAACTTTACTTTAAGATTTGTAGCTGTAGTGTCAGCAAGTGTGGTCTTTCTTTTTTGTTTGGATTGCAAATACTCCCCGACAGCACTCTGTTCATTTCAACCATATTTTAAGAAAATAGATACATACATACATACATACATACATACATGTATTGTGTAAGCACTGCATCATGAACATTTGTTAAAAAATAAGGAATTATTCATGTTTTTAAAAGTAATAAGCATTACACCATGCATGTTCAGACTAGAAGGATGAAAGAAAGACAAAAAGCTAGCTTTTTGTTGTTGTAATTTGTTATTTTCACTTTTAAAATTGCAGCCTCTTATCTGAGAAAAGGACTAGGTTTGGTGTCACCTGTAGAGGTGTTAAGGGCAGAAAGAGAGGCTTTGAAATTGCTTTGCAAATGAGATATAATTACCAAATGCACGCTGGCAAGAGCAGCAGTGCTAAAACAAAACCCAAGGAGGAAATCACTGGTTCATGGAAGCTGTGAGAAGCTGTGAAACAGATATACTGATGGTTAAATTCTAAGAGAGGTGAAATGTGTGTGTGTGTGTGTGTATATATATATATATATATATATATATATATATGGGCTTTTCTCAGCAAATATTAAAATGAACAGTTCACCCCAAAATGACAATTTGCTAAAAAATGTACTCTCAGGTCATCCCAGATGTAGTTGTTTGAAAAGAAATTTATCATTACATCACTTGCTCATCAAAGGATCCTCTGCAGTGAATGAGAGTCCAAACAGCTGATAAAAAGATCACAATAACCCAAAAGTAAATGACACGACTCCAGTCCATCAGTTGACATCTTCAAACCGTTGTTTCCAGGCTAAAATACAAATCTTTTATCCATGAAATAGCTTTCTAAAGCTATCTTGTCTGAATTTTGTCTGCATGCAAAGATCAAGCACTGTCTACAAAACAAATATGTTGGTGGATTTTGAGAGGACAACAGGGAAATTACTTTTTTACTGGAGAAAATGTTATTATGGATTATGGACTATTTTAATGATGAATTTGTTTCTTATAAACATGTTGCTTTTCATTTCACAAGACGTTAATCGCTGGCCTTGAGATGTGTGGATTACTTGTGATGTTTTATTAGCCGTTTGGACTCTCATTCTGACGGCACCCATTCACTGCAGAGGATCTGATGGTAAACAAATGATGTAATGCTCCTTTTTCAAATTTCTCTAAATCTGTTCCAATGAAGAGACAAAGTCATCTACAACTTTGATAGGCCTGAGGGTGAGTACATTTCTAGCAAATTTTCATTTTAGGTGAACTATTCCTTTAATATATGCAATAAATTGTGATTCATTTGCTTAATTAACTGGCATATCAGGTAATTAATTAAATTAAAAGTTTTAATTAATTGACAGTTTTACTAATTTAACTTAAAGTTAAATTGAGAAAAAAGCAAAAAGAAGACAAAATCAGTTACTCTCTGTCCCTGATATGATAGCAGGCAAAGATGGACTGTGCTACTTTCCATTATCAGTAGAGGAATTTTGGTACAGAATATTGTCAAATAGACTGCATTAAACTTATGCATTCAATCAAGACATCTCTCTTTCTGTGGTTTTGTATTTGCGATTCTTATCCCGAGATCTGTGAACTCAGAGTGGGTGGCGGGATGCTTACTGGTATTTCTTTAAATGGCAACAAAACTGTTGTTTGATGGCTCATGGATTGGAGCAAAAAAAAAAAAAAAAGAAAGAGCCGAGGTCTCTCAAAAGGAACGAAGGGGGGTAGATTTGCAGCTCTATTCGTTCTCCTTGTTACCGTTAGAGGGCCATTAACGTCTGATCGTTTACATTTATGCTCTTGGCAGATGCTGCTTGTACCAGCTGGAGATTCAAATCACCGTATTCTGAAAATGCAAGAGGGCTGAATATATGGATTTTGTTAAATGACAGATTACTGCAGGTTGAGAACAAGAAAGAGAAGGTGAACTAGGTAGCTATCAAAGAAAGAAAAGGTGAGTGCAGGTGATAAATGGATTCACTGGATGAGTTAATCAGAGATTAATTAAGGCCATTTCTGAAGGGATTGGCCTAGAGTTTCTGGCACCAGGTTTGACGGTCAGTTTTAAACATTGATTTGTTTTGTGAAGGCATCTACACCACAGTTGAAAGTGTTGTTAAGCTTTGACTGCTTACGGCATACACACATTTCTTTCTGATTAACATGAGAAAGAAAAGAGGCAGTCGACTGTTGGGTGTTTTAGCATAATTGTGGCTTTGCTGGTCTCACTCGAGTGAGATGCTTAATTAAAATAATAAATCATGCTTCTGCGTCACCACTAAAGAAATCCTTTTTTTCTTTCCCTCTTCACTCACTCAGAAATGTATCACCAGTGCGTCCATGAAGGTCACACTGCAGCCGCTGTGTCCAATCCAGGGCCACATCCACCCAATCCCACTTCAGGATTAGCTGGTGAACTCGTTAACTGGTTAGCATCCTCCCCTCCCCCTCCACCCTTGCTGTTTTTACCCCGGAGCAACCTTGAGTAAGACACTCTTACCCCACATGGGATGGTCAGATTACAGCTTCCCCATAATCCTGTAAATGCACAGACTACAGAGACGTATCAATCTCTGCATCTCTGGGTATGTTTCTTTCTCTGTGTATTTTTGCATTGCTCACATGTGCCCCACGAAGTCAACCCAAAGTTTTCGGCCATATTAACTGATATTCTAAATGGCATGGTGTGAATATTCAGTCTGAAGGCCACCTCAAACAGCATAGGAAACAAGTGTGCACTGATTTATCACTTTATGAAATGTTTTTTTTTTTTTTTTTGAGCAGCAAATCATATTAGAATAAAAATTCAGCTTTGCTATCACAAAAACAAATTACATTTATTTTAAAATAATATATGTTTATATATTACATTGTTTATTAGTATTTACAAAAAGTAGACAGTTTTTTTTTTTTTAATTTTAATAATATTTCACAATACCCTATTTTTGATCAAATAAATGCAGCCTTGGTGAGCATAAGAAACATTTTTAAAAATACTAAAAAATCTTTTACCGACCTTATATCATAATTAATATTAAAATAATAATATTAATACAGTTTTCTGAACACCAATATATTACGTAATAATATCTGAAATCCCAAGTTTCTGAAGTTTTCAAACATACTTTTTTCCCATATTGCACACTTTAATATGACCAAGAATGTAAATGCATATTACATATACACAATCATATACTCCCTCAGTCACATGCAATAACAATTATGGATTTGAATCCACCCTTTAGTCCCATTCCAATGGGCATCATTATATTGTAGGGCCAAATCCATGCACACCTCCTCACCCACCCTCTTCTCTTGTCTTCCTGGCCACCTGTCTTTCCTCCCACCCCCTCTTATTTCTCGTCTCGTTGGAGCTCCTCTCTCACCTGAGGCCTTGTTTGGCATCCTGTGCTGGGATTACATTTAATCTGGACACGTGCCACTGGCCTCCCTCCCCCTCATAGTCAACCTTTTCCTCCATGCTCTTGTGCAGAAATTTGTGGCTGTGGGCTTTAATGTCTCCTATAGGGCTTTCACTGTGAACAAGATTTACGATGAAAAAACGTGACGTACTGTGAGGATGCCATGAAATGCCTAAACAATATTTATAAAATAATACAGCCAAATGCACAATAGCATGTTTTATATGATTTACTATATACAGTATCTCACAAAAATGAGTACACCCCTCACATTTCGGCAACTATTTTAGTATATCTTCTCAAGGGACAATACTATAGAAATGAAACTTGGATATATTTCAGAGTAGTCAATGTGCAACTTGTACAGCAGTAAAGATTCAATGTCCTCTGAAAATAATTCAACCATAACCCTAACCATACAGCCATTATTGTCAAAAAAGCTGGCAACAACAGTGAATACACCCTAAGTGATAACAGCTATACGTCGTTTAACCATGCAAAGCCACATGTCCTATTCATCATGTTCATGTTTTTGTCTGCTTGACAGGACCACACAAATTTGTGTATCTTATATTAGAGCAGTTAAAATTTGGTGCTTTGAGTACAATTCTCTCATACTGACCACTGGATGTTCAACATGGCACCTCATGGCAAAGAACTCTCTGAGGATTTGAGAATTAGAATTGTTGCTCTCCACAAAGATGGCCTAGGCTATAAGAAGTTCAGTAACACCCTGAAACTGAGTTACAGTCCAGTGGCCAGGGTCATACATACCCCCTTTCCGCCAGCAAGAACCAGGTGCTAGTTCAGAGCCAGTGCTATTGCCGGTTCTTAGTTGGTTCAACTGGCGAGCCCTTAAGAACTGGTTGCTTTTCCACAGGCTAGAGAGCCAATACAGAGCCAGTTCTTATGTCACTGAATACATTTCATGTTTTGGTTCACTAGCGCGGCAGCGGCAGCGCCAAACACAACAGACTTGTTCGAGGTGCATCGGCGCCACGCAGACCGATCGGTCGAACGCCACACAACACACTAAAGCACCGCGAGAGCGATCCAAAAAGCATAAAGAGCCGTCTGCTTTCCAGTCGCTCCCGCAGCACCCCGATGCCTCGTACTGAACGGTCCGCGCAGTGCCGATCCATCCCGAACAAGCCTAAACAAACTATCAACAAAGGCGGACGTCGCGTTGCTATCGATGTTCATGGCTTTGAGAACCTACATTGGCATCCAAACACGGTGAATCCAACGTGTTCGTGTTTAGCTGCTATTACAAATATGGCGGCCCAAAGTTTCTGTCGTCTTGTTGGTCACGGAAACCCCGCTCCCAGCCCCTGACACAAGCGGTTCTTCCTTCTAGCCCAGCAATGTTTTGGTGCTACTTACGAACCGCTTTTCCTGGTTCGGAGCTGGTGCTTTGGGTGTCGAAAGACAAAGAACCGGTTTGAAACTTGGCTCTGGCTCCGAACCAGCACTGGAACTGCCTTGGTGGAAAAGGGGTAACAGAGATTTTCCAAGACTGGTTCCACTCGGAACAGGCCTCGCAAGGGTCAATCAAAGAAGTTAGGTCCTCGTGCTGTGCGTCAGGTGCAGAAGCTGACTTCAAACAATAGACGCATGAGTGCAGCCAGCATTAGTTTAGAGGTTGCAGAAGTGGAGGGTCAGCTTGTCAGTGCTCAGACCACTCCTTTGCAACAAAGTTGGTTATGGCGTTTTACGTCCCAGAGGAAGCCTCTTCTGAAGCTGGCTCACAGAAAAAGCCTGCCAAACAGTTTGCTGAAGACAGTATCCCAGGCGTGGTCTGAACCATGTCCTGTGGTCTGATGAGACTAAGATGAACTTGTTTGGCTTAGATGGTGTCCAACATGTGTGATGACGCCCTGGTGAGGAGTACCAAGAAAATTGTGTCTTGCCTTCAGTCAAGCATGGTGGTGGTAGCATCATGGTCTGGGGCTGCATGAGTGCTGCTGGTACTGAGAGCTGGTTCATTGAGGGGCTGGATTCCAACATGTACCGTGACATTCTGAAGCAGAACATGATGCCCTCCCTTCAGAAACTGGGCCAAACGGCAGTTTTCCAACATAATATCAACCCCAAACACACCGCCAAAATGACAACTGCCTTGCTGATGAAGCTGAAGGTGAAGGTGATGGAGTGGCCAAGTATGTCTCCAGACCTGAACCCTACTGAGCACCTGTGGGACATCCTAAAATGGAAGGTGGAGAAGCACCACGTGTCTAACATCCAGCAGCTCCATGATGTCATTATGGGAGTGGAGAAAAGGACATAACAACCTGTACAGCTCTGGTGAACTCCATGCCCAGGAGGATTAAGGCAGTACTAGATAACAATGATGCCCCTACAAAATGTTGACACTTTGGACCCAGTTTTGACATGTTCACTTAGGGTGTACTAATTTTTGTTGCCAGTTATTTGGACAATAATTGCTATATGTTGAGTTATTTTTAGAGGACAATAAATTTGTACTTCTGTACAAGCTGCACATTGACTACTCTAAAATATATCTAAGTTTCATTTGTGTATTGTCCTTGAAGATACTAAAATTGTTGAAATGTGAAGGTGTTACTCACCTGTAGATACTGTGTATATATACACACACACACATATATATATATATATATATATATATATATATATATATAGTGCTGCTAGAAAGTTTGTGAATCCCTTGCAGAATCTGTGAAAATGTGAGTAATTTTAACAAAATAAGAGAGATCATACAAATTGCATGTTATTTTTTATTTAGTACTGTCCTGAGTAAGATATTTTACATAAAATGTTTACATATAGTCCACAAGACAAAAAAAATGCTGAAATTATTAAAATAACCCCCTGCAAAAGTTTGTGAACCCTTGGTTCTTAATACTGTGTGTGGTTACCCGGATGATCTACAACTGTTTTTTTGTTTTGTGATGGTTGTTCATGAGTCCCTTCTTTGTTCTGAACAGTTAAACTGGATCACTACTCTTCAGAAAAATCCTCCATGTCCAGCAGATTCCAGTTTTCCAGCATCTTTTGCATATTTGAACCCTTTCCAGCAGTGACTATGATTTTGAGATCCATCTTTTCACACTGAGGACACTTGAGGGACTCAAACACAACTATTAAAAAAAGGTTCAAACATTCACTGATGCTCCAGAAGAAAACACAATGCATTATGTGCGGGGGGTGAAAACTTTTGAACAGGATGAAGATGTCCAATTTTTTCTTATTTTGTAGAAATATAATGCTATTTTCAGCCATTTTTTTTGTCTTGTGGACTATATGTAAACATCTTTTATGCAAAATATCTTACTCAGGACAGTACTAAATAAAAAATAACATGCATTTTGTATGATCTCTCTTATTTTGTTAAAATTACTCACATTTTCTGCAAGGGGTTCACAAACTTTCAAGCAGCACTGTATATATATATATATATATACACTGTGTGTGTGTGTGTGTGTGTGTGTGTGTGTAATTCAGCTTTGCCATCACAAAAACAAATTATATTTATATTAAAATAGTATATATTAATATTACATTTTATATTTGTGTTTACAAAAAGTAAAGTTTTTTTAAATTTTAATATTTCACAATACTGTATTTTTGTATATATGTGTGTGTAATGTAGATTACGTATAATGTTTTTAAAGTCTCGTAAGCTGCATTTATTTTTATCAAAAGTACAGTAAAAAGCAATATATAAGTGATATTGTGACAAAAGTAATATTGTGAAATATTATAACACTTTAAAATAACTGTTTTAATATATTTTAAAATGTAATTTATTCCTGTGATGACAAGGCTAAATTTTTAGCAGCCATTACTCCAGTTTTCAGTGTCACATGATCCTTCAGAAATCATTCTAATGCTGATTTGGTACTCAAAAACATTTCTTATTATTATCAACAGTTGTGCTGCTTAAAATGTTTGTGGAAAACATAAAACTTGTTTATAATACATTTTATAATAAATTATATATTATATAATTTGCGTATTTATTGTAATTATAAATGTTACAATATTTATTCAATATTTTATTAAATATTTAATAAATATTTTATATATATATATATATATATATATATATATAATTTATTGATAAAATACAAAAAAACCCACCCCTCAATCCCAGAATGCATTTACAAAATATTTTTTTTTTAAAAGATTAATTTAATATTATTGAAAAAACTAGTCTGGGGTAAAAACTGGGGTAATAATGGCTTGTACACAGCTAATAAAATTAAAAATTGTTATTTAAGGCAGTAAACATAGCTGCATCTCTACTAACTGACAGATGTACAGTAAATTGATATTTTTCCCTGACATACCAAAGAAATCAGAATAAAAAGAAAGAGAGATGGGCTAGTGGAAGTTAACTAAGGAAAATTAATTGCTGTTATGTGTGTCCTGTCACCAGTCATTCAGGGTCAGTCAGACCCCACTGCCTTTCATTTACTGCAATGCACACACACTTACACCACTGCATTAAACAATGATGCACGTTTTCTGCGTTTTTCCAAATGATCCACCTTTGAGTCTAAATTGTAAAGATGACCGTGGCCCACTGCTCATTTAAATGAAACCTGAATCAACTCCACTCAAGGGTCTGACAGCATGCAGCTGCCCTTACAGAAAAACACTGCGATCAAATATTACAAATGTTTACCTATTAATCCTTATAAACTGAGTTTGTTTGTATGTGTGACGTACCGTCTGAGCGTAGCTGATTATTAAAAATTACCATTTGTCTCTCTGCTTAAATAGGCCGCAAAATTGATTTGCCTTCCTGTTGCCGCCTCTGACAGTCTCACTGACATGTTCTTATTATCAGCAGTACGAGCATTATCACATACATTAATCAGAAAAGAATTCAGCCGTTGACGGTGTACTTTAATTACAAATCATGCACTTATCCGACGACGAACCACAAAAAAGCGGAAGATTAAAATAATTGTGATTGCAAAAATCCTGTTTATAGATGGTCATGAGGCAACACTGACCTTGAAGGACTGTCTTAACATAATCAGACA
Source organism: Tor tambroides (assembly GCA_021397915.2). Taxonomy (NCBI): domain Eukaryota; kingdom Metazoa; phylum Chordata; class Actinopteri; order Cypriniformes; family Cyprinidae; genus Tor; species Tor tambroides. Next base: position 119,712 of record JAFVLL020001374.1, read on the forward strand.
TACTGATGTTACATACAAAAGGCAGAAAAATCTCCAGTTCTCTGTACGTTTATTATTAATGTGGGGGATTTTATACTGCCAGCAGTATTTTTCCGTAACCAAGCGCACAGACGAAATGCCTCTGAACCTCAGAGCGAAGACAGATGCATAATTTTGCGAAGCACATGCGCATGCTAAAGTGGTGCGAAACGAAGAAGTGGGTCATGAAGTGATTTGTTTTAGAGAGGGGGTGGAAACTGGGTCACTGGATGCAGAGGCGGCGAGAGGGGGGTTGCTTTTGGGAGCTTCTGTGTGCTGTTGCTGGGCTGACTATTGGGGCGTACTGAGAAAAAAGGGAGGGAGAGAGAAACAGAGATAGAAAGAGAAGTTCCCATCCTTTTTTTGGAATTAGTCATGTTGTAGGGTCTAGGAGCATCATTATTTCAAGAAGCATTCGAAGACGCTAGATCCCATTCCAAATGCAGTATTCCAGAGCTTCGACTACAAAGAGAACGAATAATCATCGGAGGTATGAAAGAAATGTAAAATGGGACACCATTAGATGTCATTTCAATAAAAAAAACAAAAACAAATTCTGCACTTCTTAATCAGCAAACCCAAAACCCCCGCCGCCCTCTCTATCAGAGCGATGTGGTCAGAGCTAATGAAATTGCCACTAATATTAAGGGCACTGGAGGACACCAGTGACCCAGGGGGAGAGCAGGGCATCGATCCATCCACAATGAAGCGCTCATGCTGTACACTGGAGACTGCACTGCGTACTGCCATAACTAGCATCACATCCTCTACTGTATTCCACTATGAGCTTTAGTGCTAAATACATGTACTACATGACAAATTAAAGCTGCAGTGCTGTCCCTTTTACACCCAGTGGAATAATTTTTTACAGATATGATTAGAGGAAATAACTGAGCATCATCTGACTGTGATATACCAGCTATTGTGTTAAAGGCACGGTACACCCAAAAATAAAAATTCTGTGACCATCCTGTCATTGCAAAACGGTATGACTTTTTTCTTCTGAGGAACTCAAAGGAAGAGCTTTTGTAAAATGCCTTTTGAAAATATTTTTTAAAATAGTTTAAATAGGTTATAAAGTCACATAGGTTTGGAACAACACGAAGGTGAATGAATGGCAACAGAATTTTAATTTTTAGGTGAACTATCCTCTTAAATGTGTTTATTTACCAACAAACTGTACTTTTTATTGCAGATATTTAAAAAAAAAAAGCCTTTTGAAAAACAGTTGCAACTTTCTTTAAAATATTTTCTTTTGTGCTCCACAGAAGAACAAAGTCATAATGGTTTGGAACAACATGAAGGTGAATAAATGGTGACAGGATTTTTGTTTTTAGGTGAACTATCCCTTTATATTGTTAACAACAAATTGTATTTTTGTTGCAGAAAAATGCTTTTCAAAAAACAGTTCCAACATTCTTCAAAATATCTTCTTTTGTGGTTTGCAGAAGAACAAACGTCATACAGGTTGGAACAACATGAGGGTGGATAAATGACACCATGATTTTTGTTTTTAGGTGAACTATCCCTTTAATGTGTTGATTTAACAACAAATTGTACTTATTGTTGCAGTTATATTGAAAAATGCCTTTTGAAAAACAGTTGCAACATTCTTTAAAATATCTTCTTTTGTGTTCCACAGAAGAATGAAAGTCATACAGGTTCGGAACAATATGAGGGTGAAAAAATAGAGGCAAGATTTTCATTTTCAGGTGAACTATCCCTTTGATGTGTTGATTTAACAACAAATTATATTTTTTTTGTTGCATTTGTCTGTGCATTTCATGCTTTTATATATGTGTGCATGCATGTTAGTGTAGCGGCGAACACAATAGCACATGCTGCCGGATTTACCAAACGACCTACCAAGCATTCTGCACAGACACACACATGCATCAGTGCTCGCTCACATACACATTTGTGCATAGCCCATAGGCAAACACACTCCTGAGACACACATATAATGGCCAACTCAGCATTATACCCATATACCTTTAAAGCAGGAGGA
>JAFVLL020001376.1:0-32722 GCA_021397915.2 Tor tambroides
AATACATTTTGATGCTATTGATTGTTTATGTTGCTAAGGGTGTTGCTCAGTGATACACAGAACGGTTGGGTGAAGCGGTCATAGCCGTGCTGTATCGTGAATAAAACACAGCTGCTGACCAATCAGAATCGAGGAATGGAACTAACCGTTTTATAAATTATAGCAAGAAGAACTTAAGGAAGAGTAAGCAGTTGCTTCAGTTTTTGAACAAATCAGTTGAATTAACAATTCAATGACTCACTTATAAAAACAGTCACTTGTTTTATTCCTCAATGACTCACTCATAACTTGTCTGCATGTACTGATATAATATACAAAAGAAGGTCACTGAAAAATCCCCACCACAAATTCATAGACTGACAGTCTGGATGTGTGCAAACACATAGTGATTCAAACTTAAATTGGAACTAACTGTTCAGTTAATGTAACAATTTACTAAAGTCTTACAAATATACAGCAGTGTTGTTTATTGTGGGGTGTTTGTATCTCTGTCTCAAAGGCTAATGGAACAGGTGGAGGTGGCCATGTAGAACTGGTCCAGAAGTCCATGAAGACCTTCACATACAGGTCCTTGTGTTTCCCGGAGGCCATAAAAGCACGAGGCATGGAAAGCCAGGAGGAACTGCCCTACTACTTCTACAGAGATGATGGCTACAGCGTCTGGGAGGCTGTGACAAGGTAGGTTACAAAATGAAACATGGACATTCAATTTGTAAGGAATTAAAAAGACAAAAATTGCAATTTATTTAATAATTTGATCTCTTCCTAGTTTTGTGACAGATATAGTGGACATCTACTATGACAAAGATGAGACAGTCCAGGAAGATGAAGAGATCCAGGCGTTTGTGAAAGATGTTTGCAGCTTTGGAATGCAGGATTTTGACTACTGTGGTAAATATAAGCCTAAAAACCAACCCCAAAATTGCATAACACAAAGGAGTACATTTTAGTATACCTCCTACTTATTATGGGAAGACAATACTTAAATATGAACTGAATGTAATGTGTACAGACACTTAATTGCACGTTATTTTCAATTAAATTAAAATCTATTATAGTTTCAGTTTATATTAAATGCATTTAGCTGATCTTTAGAGTTCCTTTTATAGATAGATAGATAGATTTTTAAGTGTACTTAAGTGTGTTAAGATTATATAGTCATGAAAGTGTACTTAGTATAAGTACACTTAAGTGGCTTTTTATTTCAATAATATATTTCCTGCAAGTACAAAAAATATAAAAAAATATAATTTGAAGATTTGAAGTTTAAATTGCACATTCAATACAATTAAGTGCATGTTTTCACAAGGGTATGGTTGTTTTATATATAATAATAAAACAAAGTCTGGAATTAAACAATTTGCAAAAGGTGACAGAACATATTTATGACATCAGTAACTTTCCAGTTCATTTTCTTTGTTTACTTTTCAGCAGGTGGACTGAATCTCAAATCTTTTAGTTAGCAAATCCTCAACTACTGATTCATTTTAGGGCTACTAGCCTGAGTGTGAATGTAAATGTGTCTGACCTCTGAATGAACCTTATAGTGATGACACATTATCATTGTCTGCAGGGTTTCCCAAGAGTTTACAAACCAAGGAGCAGCTGGTGGAGTATCTAACTATCGTCATCTTCACTGCTTCTGCACAACACGCTGCAGTAAACTTTGGCCAGGTAACACACTCTAATATTTCTGAAATATTTTGTTGTAAAGTAAAATGAACAGCAAAAGTTCTAGGCTAATGCCAATGTTCTGACTCTTTACTCCAGTATGACTGGTGTTCATGGATCCCAAATTCCCCCCCAACCATGCGGAAGCCTCCTCCTACGAAGAAGGGTGAGGTGGATTTGAAGTACATAGTGGAGAGTCTGCCTGATCGAGGACGCTCCTGCTGGCATCTGGGAGCCGTTTGGGCCCTCAGTCAGTTTCAAGAAAATGAGGTCTAAAATAAGTGCATATCTACATGAATACATAAAAACTCAAGTGTGCTATGTGAGCAATGACAGATACTGAAAAGTATGATTTTTGCAGTTGTTCCTAGGTATGTATCCAGATGAACACTTCATTGAGAAACCTGTGAAGGAGGCCATGGTAACATTCCGCAAGAAACTTGCAGAAGTGTCTAAAGTCATCAAGAGCCGAAATGAGGGAAAGAAGCTGCCTTACTACTATTTTTCTCCAGACAGAATCCCAAACAGTGTGGCTGTCTGATTCACCAGTCGCACAGGACCACAAGTGCTATGCTAGTAGTAGGAAGTGTTTTATTCAGAGTGTTTTATGTGTTAAAAATTGGAAAAAGAAACTATTTTATATATATATATATATATATATATGAAGTTTGCCACTCTTAAAAATAAAGGTTCTTTATTGGCATCTGTTGTTCCATGAAGAACATTTAACATCTACGCAACCTGTCTGTTGTACAAAAGATCCTTTATAGTGGATAAAGGTTTTTTAGATTATTAAAATTAAAAACAAAGATTCCTTTAAGAACTGTTCAGTGAAAGGTTCATTAGGGAAGTCAAGTCACCTTTATTTATATAGCGCTTTTAACAATACAGATTGTGTCAAAGCACTTAACAGTATCAAATTGGAGGATAGAGTGTCAGTAATGTATAATAATAAGATTAAACACTCAATTTTCAGTTAAGGGCATTTCATTATTGAATTCAGAGATGTCATTGTCTAGCTCAGTTTAGTTTAAATAGTATCTGTGAAATCAAATTGACGATAATCGCTAGAAATTAAGTGTCCCCAACTAAGCATGCCAGAGGCGATGTAGGCAAGGAACCAAAACTCCCTCTGTGACAGAATGGAGAAAAAAACCTTGGGTGAAACCAGGCTCAGTCGGGGGGCCAGTTCTCCTCTGGCCAAAATGGTTCTATGGCACCACTGTGAAACCACCCCTCTGGAATTTTTATTTTTAAAAGTGCACGTGTAATGTAGAGAAGTTTCATAATTCTGTATAATTTACATTTTTTGAGTAATAATAATAAGAAAATATGTAATAACAATAAGTTGTAACCAGAAATTATTTCATGTCTTTTTATTATCCTAATGTCAACATTTTGCAATTTTTTTTAACCTTTTACTTTACCCACATAACAAACAAATGTTATTGTTATATTTAATTTTTTGATTTTTAATTTTTTTCAGCAACATTATCTTCATTCTTGATCACAAGGGAATCTTCCTTGTTTATTTTGAAAATGGCAGATTAACAGATTAAAACAGATTAATTGTTACAATTGGTATTTTTTTTAAATTGATTATATACTTTTAAAGTCATGAATGTGTACTAATTAAGACTAATTAATATTGGATAAATCATGAGCAGTAAATTGAGAAACGTGAGCTTTGCAGTGATTTGAAAAATTGTCTTCTGTGAATAAATGGGCAGCTGTTTACAGCACAGTCATCTCATGTTGCCACTTGTTATTAGACAAACTACACTGAACAAAATTATAAACGCAACACTTTTGTTTTTGCCCCCATTTTTCATGAGCTGAACTCAAAGATGTAAGACTTTTTCTATGTACACAAAAGGCCTATTTCTCTCAAATATTGTTCACAAATCTGTCTAAATCTGTGTTAGTGAGCACTTCTCCTTTGTTGAGATAATCCATCCACCTCACAGGTGTGGCATATCAAGATGCTGATTAGACAGCATGATTATTGCACAGGTGTGCCTTAGGCTGGCCACAATAAAAGGCCACTCTAAAATGTGCAGTTTTACTGTATTGGGGGGTCCGAAAACCAGTCAGTATCTGGTGTGAGCACCATTTGCCTCACGCAGTGCAACACATCTCCTTCGCATAGAGTTGTTCAGGTTGTTGATTGTGGCTTGTGGAATGTTGGTCCACTCCTCTTCAATAGCTGTGCGAAGTTGCTGGATATTGGCAGGAACTGGAACACGCTGTCGTATACGCCGATCCAGAGCATCCCAAACATGCTCAATGGGTGACATCTCCGGTGAGTATGCTGGCCATGCAAGAACTGGCATGCTTTCAGCTTCCAGGAATTGTGTACAGATCCTTGCAATATGGGGCCGTGCATTATCATGCTGCAACATGAGGTGAGGTCATGGATGAATGGCACAACAATGGGCCTCAGAATCTCGTCACGGTATCTCTGTGCATTCAAAATGCCATCAATAAAATGCACCTGTGTTCATTGTCCATAACATATGCCTGCCCATACCATAACCCCACCGCCACCATGGGCCACTCGATCCACAACGTTGACATCAGCAAACCGCTCACCCACACGACGCCATACTTGCTGTCTGTTATCTGCCCTGTACAGTGAAAACCGGGATTCATCCACCTCTCCAAAGTGCCAGACTCCCTCGAATGTGAGCATTTGCCCACTCAAGTCGGTTACGACGACGAACTGCAGTCAGGTCGAGACCCCGATGAGGATGACGAGCCTGCAGTTGAGCTTCCCTGAGACCGTTTCTGACAGTTTGTGCAGAAATTCTTTGGTTAAGCAAACCGATTGTTGCAGCAGCTGTCCGGGTGGCTGATCTCAGATGATCTTGGAGGTGAAGATGCTGGATGTGGAGGTCCTGGGCTGGTATGGTTGCACGTGGTCTGCGGTTGTGAGGCCAGTTGGATGTACTGCCAAATTCTCTGAAACGCCTTTGGAGATGGCTTATCGTAGAGAAATGAAAATTCAGTTCACGGGCAATAGCTCTGGTGGTCATTCCTGCAGTCAGCATGCCAGTTGCACGCTTCCTCAAAACTTGTGACATCTGTGGCATTGTGCTGTGTGATAAAACTGCACATTTTAGAGTGGCATTTTATTGTGGCCAGCCTAAGGCACACCTGTGCAATAATCATGCTGTCTAATCAGCATCTTGATATGCCACACCTGTGAGGTGGATGGATTATCTCAGCAAAGGAGAAGTGCTCACTAACACAGATTTAGACAGATTTGTGAACAATATTTGAGAGAAATAGGCCTTTTGTGTACATAGAAAAAGTCTTACATCTTTGAGTTCAGCTCATGAAAAATGGGGGCAAAAACAAAAGTGTTGCGTTTATAATTTTGCTCAGTGTATATCACTAGGATTCATTCACTAGGATTTTATTTTTGCTTAAAATGATGTATTTCAGTTTGGTTACTCCAAATTTGACCTTTTACCTCCAGTTTTAGCATTATAAACATGAGGCTGTTGCAGAAATTACTGGATCTGGATATTTTACATATTAAAAGACAGCACCTTGTTTATACATACAGGGAGGCCTAAATACATAAGTTGGCCTATCATGTCCAGCAGCATCAGATCTCCTATCTCTTGAGGTTCAGCACCCACAAGAACCCTGAAAGTGGTTAAAACCAAAAAGAGGAAATTCTGAGCTCTGAGAGGAACAAGAAGTTTACAACATCTGCTCATTCGTGAAAAAATTAGATATCGGATGGACGTTTACTACTAGATCATCCATAACATAACTAGTCAACCAACTAACAATCATCTACAGCAATTTTTAGCAGGGTTTGCGTGCAAAATAAAGATTTTTTTTATTCAAATTTAGCCTTTCTCATAAAAAGTGTGGACCTTTTTTGGTTTACAAAACACATCCACATTGCACGTTTTATTATTTCTTTTTTCAAGAGTTTACATTCATTCATTCATTATAATCCGTTAAAAAATGCATGATTTTCCTCCTTATCATAAACATTAGAAGTTGCTGCCAGGAAATGCTGCTTTGAGATCAGTTTAAATCCGCTGCGTTTAAGAACAGCGTGATCACGCGCATGAGAAGCTGTTCTCAGATCAGAGCGCCTCGAGCGCATCAGTCAGGTGACTAGAATCAGCTGATTCTCTGCAGACGGAACATGGCCGACCTCTCAAAATACTGAACTGATCATGGGACGAATGACAGCGATAAGCTGCTCTTGACTTCTTTCACTGCTGGATTCGTGAGATTTTGAGGTGAAGGGAAACACTACAGAGGATATTTTATCACAGGACGTATATAAGGTAAATCAATACTCCAAATGAGATTAGCAGAGATTTGTTAGCAGAGCAGCTAGCCTTGCATGACAGCAGGCTAAGCAATCACAAATCCATGAAACAGTAAAATAACAGATAATAACGGATCAGAAGTGCATTCAGGTGTATGTACTTATATTTGTAATCGTTTAGTATTTGAGGAAGGACGAGGTTATCGCCTCTGCATATGCTGATGTTTCATTGGCACATAGTTCTAACGTTTTAACTTTGAAAAGTTTCTTCAGCAAATGATAATACGTGTTTTTGTTTATACACTTCACATCATGTATAGCAGTAGCACCTGTCAGATAAAAATATGTAAATGTTTGGCTTTAAATAAATTAGCATTTATTTTTGATTAGCCCCTTGTGAAAAAGAGGTACACATTAGCATACTTTTAAAAAGTGTTCTCATTATAGAAATAATTAATATACTTTACAAGAATATAATTAGGTTTGAAATTAATGTAACGTTTTCAGATACTTAATTTCATGTTATTTACAACAAAATTAAAATGTATTACATTTTTAATTTATGCTACAATGAAATTAATTAGAGTGCTTGTTGAATCGCTTAAATATGACTTAAAGTGCATTTTTATATGTAATTTTATAATTACTTACGTCGTTTTTTAAATATGGTTAAAGTGTCAAATGCCAGATGTACTGACAGGGATTTATGGTAAACTATAATGTCATTACAACTTTTATGTCATGTATTTAAATATATTTTATTTTATTAAAATTATATGTACAAGTACAGTAAACTTTTAAGTAAACTGCACATTCAGTACAATTAAGCACATTACTTTTTCACAAGAGGCGGTCATGATTCCTATACAAATTTTATTGAGATATCATCTTGTCTATATAATATTGAGTTATAATGTCTTTCTATCAGTAATATACTCAGGTAAAACTTGTGATTTTCAACAGATTATACCAGCATGTCTAATTTTATGGAGAATGGCCCCAGTAATCATAATGGGGAGGCTGAGCAGGTGTGGGAGAGACCCTGGACGCTGGAAGAGATGCAGAAATCCAGTACAAACTGGTCACTGGCTGCAGATTCAGGGGTATGGAGTAGAATGCATTCGTGTTTCATATTCATATTGTATGCACATGCTGCTGCATTATACAGATGGTTTAGACTGAATGTTTATTTGTATCTCTGCAGTTATTTCTTTTCCTGCAAGACTTCTCTCAAAGGATGTTGTCCAAGACACATGAGATTGAGAAACAGTTGGACGGTCTTATCCGGGACACTAAAGCCACAGACAGCTGCCTACACACAGTGTTTAACGACTTCCTCATGCTTTCCAACACACAGTTCATTGAAAATGTATGGGTTTTTTTTTCATGATTTTAGCTAAATGAGAATTCACCCTGTATGTGGATGCAAAGCAGTTCAAGTTTTAAACTGAAACAACACTGACATACAGTATCACACTTGTCCTGAGATAATATGCGGGAAAGTTTGTCAGCTTTTGATATTTACACATTTCCCGTTCAAAGTTCCTCCTTTGAGATTCAAAGTGGCCCAACTGTAAATTCTTTATTGAGCATTTTCTCACTTTATGTTGAGAACATTGTGAGATTTGATCAATTTCAAGAAAAAATAATGGTGTAAACACGAACAAACACTGTTTATTGTGTTATCTGATGTAGTTTTTTTTATTCATTAGAGGGTTTATGATGAAGAGGTGGAAGATCCTGCACCAAAGCCAGAAACCATGGAGAAACAGCCTGAACAGGTAGTGATTAGGAATTTTTCTCTGGTTATTTCTGTTGTGGGTCATTTCTGTGATGTCATATAGTGCATTATTATAAAAATTTGCCTGATAATGGTTTCAATCATTCTTATCATACTGTATGCGAAGGAGAAGACAAGGGAACAGAAGGAAGCAGAACTAATTCCCAAAGTCCAACAGGCCGTCAACTATGGTCTGAAGGTCCTGGAATCTGCTTTCGAACAGCTGGACATTAAAGCAGGAAACTCAGACTCTGAGGATGAGGAGACTCTGGAAAAAGTAGAGCCCATTTTGGAAGCAAAGGTAATGTTTCCCTACAGCCCTTGAGCACTTATTTGCTTATCAGACAGATATTATATATATTAGGGGTTTTTGGGTTAGTGGTGTTAAAATGTGCAAAAAAATCCCAAAAACTCACATTAAAAGAGGGACCTGAGCCATGTCTATGGGCATATCTTCACCACTTTTTGCACCTAAATGTATTTTTATTGGTAGGACCTGTATGTGGACAGGCCTTTGCCTTACTTGATTGGTTCCCAAGCATTTATGGATCAGGATGATGTTGGCCTGGGCGATCTATCCAGTGATGGTGAGATTTCAGATTCATAATTTTTGTGATTTTTCTTCCTCTTGTTAGGTTGCTTTTAGCTTGTGTGTGTTGGTGTGTTTTATAGAAATGTCTATTGGGAGTGGCAGAGACAGCGTCATTGAGAGTGATGTTGAAGAAAGCGATGAGGTGAGAGATTGTTAAATGTTGTTAACATTTTCAGAATGTTGAAAATAAAACAAAAAATGAATTTTTATTTATTGAATACATTTTTCAGTTTCAAAAACATTATATCTAATTCTTTTTGAAAACATTTAAAAAAAGATGTATAATGTGGTTTATTTTCCAAAAGCAGTCGGATGAATACTCTGACCAGGATGAGGAAGTCCATGGCAACTTTAAGAAAGTAAGACTCAAAAATCTATTGTACTACATGTGATTTGACAACTTGACACCATATTTTCTAAGGATGCAATACATAAAGTAAAGGATATATGTGACCCTGGACCACAAAACCAGTCTTATGTTGCACAGTTATATTTTTAGCAATAGCCAAAAATACATTGTATGGGTCAAAATTATCGATTTTTCTTTTATGCTAAAAATCATTAAGATATTAAGTAAAGATCATGTTCCATGAAGATATTTTGTAAATTTCTTACCGTAAATATATCAACTTAATTTTTGATTAGTAATACGCATAGCTAAGAACTTCATTTGGACAACTTTGATTTTTTTTTTTTTTTTTTTTCAACCCTAAGATTCCAGATATATGTATCTCAGCCAAATATTGGCCTATCCTAACAAACCACACATCAATGGAAAGCTTATTCATTCAGCTTTCAGGTGATGTATAAATCTCAATTTCAAAAAATTGACACTTATGTGGTTTTGTGGTCCAGGGTCACATATGTGAAATATTTAACCAGGTGCTTTTATAGCAGCGTGGATTATGTTTTATAGATATGTGATGCCACATGTAAAATAAAGTGGGATATATATATATATATCAACCCAATATTGTCAGATTTATTTAAACAATCTTTTCAAAGTTTTTCAGGTGCATTAATAGAATAAAATTTAAAGGTAAACATAAATCACCGACCAGGGACATTTCTAATTAGTATATTATAGATATAAATATAGATTTAAAATGTATGTTTATATATATATATATATATATTTATTTATTAAAAGTGTTATTCTTTGAATAGGCCCATTTCTTTTAGAAATACAATTAGTAATGTAGCGAATTAGACATTTGATAAAGACTTATTTAGGTATATCAATTTTTTTTAAATTAAAAACCCCTTTATTTTAAATTAAGTGCACCATATATAGATTGCTGTAATTCTGGTCAAACATTAATTTGTTCATCCCATAGAAGTCGTCCGTTGCTAGTTATGATGATGCTGATGAAGAGAATGAAGATGAAGATTCTGACATATTTGGAGGGTCTGATAAGGATGAAGATGAGCTCAAAAAGGTTAATAGCTTTGCAATTTCTTAGCACCTCTGACATACTTAGCAAATTAGTATTATGAGATGTTATCTAAAACTTAACATTAGATTTCCTGCGTCCCATGTCTTTCAGGACACTGGTCTGCCATCCTTTGCTGATGAACTAGCAGCCAGAATCAAGGGAGAGACTCCAAATAAGCCAGAAGCGGAACGCACATGTATGGTCACAAACAACATATAGATTTAATTGCTTTATTGTTTAACATGTTTTCATCCTTCCATTCAGTTAGTTTTCTTTCTCAAGTTAATCTGTGCGCATGAACTTGTTTGTTCTCAAGCATTGTCATCAGGCCCATCCATCACCCAGAAGAAGAGTAAAACCAAGAAAGAACCAAAACCTCAGGGTATGAGTGACTGTGTGTTCACGTCATATAGCATGTGTGCTTATCAGATCATGCTGCCAAATGCACACTACCATTCGAAAGTTTGGGGTCTGTATTTTTTTTCTCAGGGTTTTTGAAAGGTCTCTTATGCTCCCCAGGGCTTCATTTATTTGATCAAAAATATTTTACTGTTTATTTGACTGTTTTAATATATGTTTTCTTTAATGCACATTTAATGCACAGTTGAATGCATTCTTTCTTATTAGAAATATTAAATTCTAAAAAATAATAATTATACTAACCCCAAACTTTTGTATGGTAGTGTATGTACATGTATGAATCAGCAGATGACTGTATATGTATTTTATTGAAAACAACTACATTGTTATTTAGTTTTTTGAAGCTTCTGGTATAGTTGTACCATAATTTCTTTTATGGAATTGTAGGATATAGCTAGTAAAATAATGGCATATGTTTTATGTATATGTAATTACAGTGGAGGATGATCAGGATGAGATGTTCAAACCACCAAAAATGGAAGATGAAGAATATTCTCCATTCGGTGGAAAGGGTGGACTTTTTAGTGGAGGCAAAGGCCTGTTTGATGATGACGATGAGGTTGGTAAATAATAATGTAGTAATCATACAAAAGCATATAAAACTACAACTAGAAAAAGACATGGTCATAATCTTTGAAAGTCAGTTCATATGATTTCTTCTTCAGGGTGATCTGTTTTCTGATGCACCCAAAACTGAGCCGATGGAAAAGGAAAAGACTGTAATCCAGGAAGCTGGTAAGACTTAGTAATTGTCACTCTTCTCAGCTCTTATTCTGTTGCCCATTTAAAGTCAGATGTAGGCCAGTCCTACTTGATATTTCAAACATAGGATGCAAGCTCATATTCAGATGCATAGAACCAAGTCCCACCCTACATTTTGTAATTTTTCAATAAATCCATTTCACTTTGATGTACATCTCAGTATAGAAAAAAAAAGATGTCACTGCTTTTTTTACATCATAACTTTAGTACAAAAAAATTTTTTTTCAATTTATGGATTTTTTTTAAAGAGCCATTTATAATACCTGCCTGACTGGGAAAAATGTAATAATTATTTAATTTCTATTTATTTATGTATTTTATAAATATGCAATTAAAACAGTAACTGTCTGACTGAAAAAAATCTATGTATTTATGTGTTTTATAAAGAGCCATTTAACAAGCGTTGAATCTTTTTTTAATTTTTTTTTTTTTAACTTTACTATAATGACTCGATGGCCATACATGATCATTTTCTTACTTACTCTTTGTACATTCTGAAACCCACCATGTGTTAACATATAACACTCTGTTACATAATTGTCATCTTATCTTTTTCATTTGCTTTTGTAGAGCCCCCTAAAACTAAGAAAATACCCACTGGCGCTGTCTCCATCTTTCCTGGTAAGCATTAACTGCTTTCAGTTTGCATACTCGCACACTGTTTTGCATAAGTTTTCTGTAGTAACTAATGAGTAAGATATTTTCAGGCCCCTTACCCACAGACAACAAACTTTTTGGCTCACCAAATGATTCAGACTCACTAGAGAGCAAAGGCAGCAAGAGTCCAGTGAAGCCCAAAGTGCAGGCAGCTCCAAAACGTGCCTCGGTGGGAGGTGGGCTGTTTGATGATGACGACGATGATGATGACTTCTTCAGTGGGAAGATGCCTAACAAATCCACCCCTGGTAAATCTCTTAACATTTGCTCTGGGGTTTGACAACTGATTGTCTAATTTGGAAAACTTAAATGTGTATGTTTGTGATAGGACAAGAGAAGCAAATGCCAAAGAAGACTGTAGACCTGTTTGGAGAAGCTGATGAGGAGGATGATGATGAAGGCGGAGCTATGTTCACTGGGAAAACCAGTGCAGCTCTTCCCCAACAGGACAAAAGAGCCGAGGGGGAGGAGGAGACACGTCCTCCAGAGAAAAAGGTTGCTTTTTAATCATCATTATTTCAGAATGATTGTTGTTTTTGGTTATATACTGACTGAGTTTGCTTGCAGCCTCCTGTTGGTGCCGTTTCAATGTTTGGGCCCGGCACTAAAAATATACTGGAGGGTCTAAAGAAACGCCGGCCTTCCACCAGTGAAGAGTCTGCCAAGTCTGAAGAGGTAGAAGACTTTCAGTCTCTCTGTTGTATACCTGCTGTGTTAATTGTTATTTATTTTTTTGCATTGTTTCTGCAGAGTGGACCTCCACCTGAAGCAGTCAAATCTTCACCTGCACTGGGAGCATCAGAGAAAACGCATAGCAAGAGTCTGTTCTCAGACGGTGAAGACTCACAAGTGCGTCACTTTTCTATAGTCATGATACAGAGAGCCTGTTCTCAGTTTTTTCCAGTGTATTTAAATTGCTGTGCCGTATATTTAACATTCAAGTATTTTTGCAATGATTTTGCTGGCGGTTTAAAATTAAGCAACACTGTTAATATTACAGTGATTACATATGTTAGTAATTTAGTTTAACTTAGTATACTCTATTAGTAAATCTAAAGATTATATAGACTAGTTTGGTTGCCACTTCTTTTCTCATGAATTATTAAAGTTTAGTATAAAGACATTTTGCAGGCAAAAAAGGTTTGATTCATTTCTGTGAATCATTGTTTATGTAATTACTTAAAATTATTATTAAAATTGATAACAGATGTTATAGGGTAGTAATGTGAGGTAAATATTAAAGGGATAGTTCACCCCAAAAATGAAAATTTTGTCATCACTTACTTACCATCATGTCGTTCCAAACCTGTATGAGTTTCTTTGTATGTTGAACATAAAAGAAGATATTTTGAAGAATGCTGGTAGTCAAACAGTTGATGGTCCTCATTGACTTCTATAGTAGTACTTTCCCTATGGAAGGCAATGGGGACCAACAACTGTTTGGTTCTTCAAAATTCTTCAAAATACCTTCTTTTGTGTTCAACATAAGAAATAAACTTATACAGCTTTGGAACGACATGAGGGTGAGTAAATGATGACAAAATGTTTGGGTGTTATACATTTCAAACTATTCCTTTAAAATGTATATCTTGATAATATTCAAAATACTTGTTTTAGTTACATCACTTGACCTTAATTACAAACTGACTCTTGATACTTGTCATTGATGTATTTGCTGTTCTGGTTCTTGCTTGTTTTAAAGCTATTCGCAAGTGAGACTACAAGTAAACCAAACCCTACAACTCAGAACAAACCCAGTAAAGCTCCACTCTCATTATTTGATGATGATGAAGAAGAAGAGGTGATGTTAAGCAATCTCAATTTAAAGAGATATATTTTATTCGATTCAGTGGTTTTCAACAAGTCTTTTTTTTTTTTTTTTTTTTTTTTTTTTTTACTTTTTTAGGACCTTTTTTCATCAACACCAAATCCCACGTCAGTTCAGGGCAAAAAAACATCTCAACCCAAGAAACCTGTATCCAGCTCACTCTTTAGCGATGATGAGGTATTTGTGTGTTTAATGCAGAGTTATCCAATTACAATACAGTCAATACAATTATAAAAAAATGCTGTACAGAGCATTACAAAACAGTTATACAAAATTGTCGGTAACACTGTAGTATTAGGGACCAATTCTCACTGTTAACTATTAGCATGCCTATTAGTACTTATAAAGCACATGTTCTGCATGTCCATATTCTACATCCCTAATCCTACCCAATACCTAAACTTAACAACTACCTTACTAACTATTAATAAGCAGCAAATTAGGAGTTTATTAAGGCAAAAGTCATAGATAATGGTTTGTTAATAGTGAGAACTGGACCTTAAATTAAGGTGTGACCAAATTGTCATTTTATTTTGATGGCATTTGTATTTGTTCAAACGATGATGCATGCTGATTTCACATGACATGGCACAACACTTGCTTGTCTATATATCAGGGTCAGTGGATGAGCTCTAAGCCCAGTAAAGAGAGCCCGGAAGTGAAGCCCAGCGGAATGAAGTCGAGTGTTAGCGCTCCCTCCAGGCTACCCAGTGTCAAAGCACCACAAAAAGATGGCCTGTTTGATGATGATGATGATTTGTTTGCAGCCACAAATGAGTCAAGGTTTGTGGATCTGTGATCAGTTAATGTACTAAAGTAGTGAAAGAAAGAATAAATCATTATGCTGTAAATTTTTTTGTCTGTCCTCACAGTAAGAAGTCATCTCAGAGAGTATCTCTCCTGTTTGAGGATGAAGATGAGGACAAAGAACCTCTTTTTGGCTTCAAAACACCTGCAAACAAAACTCCTTCTGAACTGAAGGTAGGTGTGGCTTAAGTGTCCATATATTCTTTGGGCTACTTTACATAATTTGCGATCTGTAAGATTTTTAATGTTTTTGAAAGAAGTCTCATATGCTCATATACTAAAGGCTGCATTTCACAGTAATATTGTGAAATATTATTCTGTTTTAATATATAAAATCTTTGAAAATAAAAAGTTCAAAAGAACAGCATTTATTTGAAATCTTATATCCAGGGTTCGTATGGTCATGAAAAACCTGGAAAAGTCATGGAATTTTATAACAGCAATTTCCAGGCCTGGAAAAGTTTTGGAAAAATAAATAAACCCAGAAAGTTTTGGAAAAGTCATGGAAATTTATTTCACAAATTTCTGTGTAATAGAATTATTTTTAATCAGGTCCTGAACTTCGGTGAGGGATTGCGCATATATTGCATAGTTCTCGTAGTTTTACTCATTCCTGCAGCTTTCGAGTTTAAAATGAGGGAAATTCCTGCACACATTTATTAAATATTGCATGTAGGTTAGATGAGCAAATTATCCAGATTAAATCAGTCATTTGAAAACCGCGTGAGCGATTCAGCTGTGCCGCGTCTTCTCTCTTTCACTCTCTAGTGCAGCGGTTCTCAAATTGGGGTGCGCTAGAGAAAAACGTCAATGGATAATGTATTGTATTGACAGTAAAAAGGTCGAGCCAGTTGAGTCTCACGCAGCCTATCTGTGTAAAAGAGAATCTCATGGAGAAATCAAAACAAATGAACACAACAGCACAAAGAAAAAACAGACTACATGACACGACCAAGAGGGTGCAGTTTTCCCTGAAAACCAGTACGACTGCAAATTTGACGTTATCTGATACAAGTGTTCAAACAAGTAGTTAATAAGATCACAGCAGAAATTTGACGTTATCTGATACAAGTGTTCAAACGAGTAGTTAATAAGATCACAGCAGAACAGTCGTGCATCTCAGAGCAACAGACCTTACTGAATTATTCAGTGTTTTTGAATGAATTGGGTGAGTCAGTGATTCAATAACCCATTCATAATGACAGGCACTTGCTTCATTCTTGAATGAATTAGCCTTCTGAACAAATCCTTTGAATAAATGACACAATGACTCACTCATTAAGACAGTCACTTGCTGCCACCTACTGGCGGTTTACTTTCATATTTAAAAGTAGCTTATCTTTTCATTTTTGTCCATTTACATTTGTATTATTAAAAATCTGATTTAAAACACCAAGCTTATAACATTATATATGCTGTTGTAATTTTTCAGTGTAAATCCATACATTTTAGCTTTATTAAACTGTCTGTGTAAATGCATCTAAATGCCACTTCAGCTTCTTCTGTTTCTTCTGCAGTGGAAAGATCGGTTTTGTTAATACTGATTTCATTTGATTGGTAACATACGGTGGCCGAGAGAGCTCAACGCGCTTCAGATAGAAAAAACACCTGCAAATTAAGAAAACAACTTCATCAATTTGACATCACACACGCTGTAAATAAAATTCTTTATTTGGTTGTGTTGTGAGCATTTGCAGCGCGTTTCTTTATTTGTTTGCATTGTGAGCATTTGCAGCACCTGCTTTCAAACTGATGAAGATGTTTTCTTGATTTGCTTGTGCTTTTTCTATTTGCATGTGTTTTCTGAAGTTGCAGCGCGTTGAGCTCTCTTGGCCACCATAGTACCAGCCCTATAGTGTCTTATTATATTAAGTGAAATTATTAAGAAAATGTAAGAATTTGATATGAAAGATGATGCATGCATTTAATAATGTTAGGGAGAATGCCCTTTAGATATGCAAAAAATGACCTGGAAATAAATTTAAATAAAGTTTAGTATACAATAACTTTAGTCATATAAAATCACTCACTGCTCTTGACTGAATAACTTTTGTAAATTTAATCTGTTTTTAATTTACAGTTTATTTAATTTCTATATATTTTTGTACCTGAATACTACTGTTAGACTGAAACAGTTTCCGAAAAAAAATTCAGGTCCTAAGTTTAGTTGCAAAACCAGTCTTAAGTCGCTGGGGTATATTTGTAGCAATAGGCAAAAATACATTGTATCGGTCAAAATTACCCATTTTTCTTTTATGCCAAAAATCATTAGGACATTAAGTAAAGATCATGTTCCATGAAGATATTTTGTCAATTTCTTACCGTAAATATGTCAAAACTTAATTTTTGATTAGTAATATGCATTGCTAAGAACTTCATTTGGACAACTTTAAAGGCAATTTTCTCAATATTTAGATTTTTTTGCACCCTCAGATTTTCAAATAGTTGTATCTCGGCCAAATATTGTCCTATCCTAACAAACCATACATCAATGGAAAGCTTATTTATTCAGCTTTCAGATGATGTATAAATCTCAATTTTGAAAAATTGACACTTAAGACTGGTTTTGTTGTCCAGGGTCACATATTGGTTAACTAAATTACAGTCTGGTGCAATTGCAGCTTGTACTTATTATTAAAACAAACAGAAAGCAAACAAGTAGCATTAATAGTCATTTATTTTAGTTAACATATGCTATGATAAATTTGAACAGATTTTTATTCTTATTGTAAAATAATGGAACATTAGGTTATGAATATTGTCTCAAAAGTCATCAAAGCCATGGAAATTTATTGGTAAAAATGTGTACGAACCATGACACTTTTGATCAATTTAATGTGTTCTTGCTTAATAAAAGTATTCATTTCTTTAAAAAATGTTCTTAAAAAAACTTTTGAGTGGTAGTGTATGTTTCCAATAATTCATTACAAATTATTTGCCACATACTTATTTTTTTGTGTAGCATCTACATCATTAATGTCATAATGCAATTTTTATTTAGCGTGTTTTTTGTTAGTAGCTAAAAATAGCTTTATGTTTCAGATTTCTGGTGCTCCCTCTCTGTTTGAATCTACGGAGGAGGAGAATGTGCCTAATGTAGCAAACAAAAAGAAAATAGTGGAGAAGAAGCCTGTGGAATCCATTCAACCCTCTGACGACAGCACTGAGATTAAGAAGAAGCCAGTAGGAGCAGTAAGCCTTTTTGGTGGGATCGATGTATTAGCAGACAAGCAAGACACAAGTAAAGTGAGTTAAATGTTTACAAAACAATATAAAAATAACTTTTATATATATATATATATATATATATATTAGAGCTGCACGATTCTGGATAAATTGAGAATCATGATTTTTTTTTCTCAAATCGAGATCATGATTCTCCCACTATTCTGAACTAAACAAAATAATGTGTAATTTACTAGAGGCTGTGGCAAAATATGAATTGCTGCCGTATATATATACAGTGCCTTGCAGAAGTATTCAAACCCCTTTATTTTTTTCACGTTTTGTCATGTTGCAGCCTTATATTAAACCGCTTTAAATTCCTTTTTTTTTCTTTTTTTTTTTTCCCACAACAATCTACACTCCACACACCATAATGACAAAGCAAATAACAGGTGTTTAACATCTTTGCAAATTTATTAAACATAAAAAACTCAAAAATGATTCCATTGCATAAGTATTCAAACCTTTATCTGGGACAGTTGAAATTGAGCTCAGGAGCATTCATATTGCTTGTAGATGTTACTACACTTTGAGTGAAGTTAACCTGTGGCAAATTCAATTGAATGGGTATGATTTGGAATGGCACACACATCTTAATAAAAGGTCTAACAGCTGAAAATGCATATCAGCACAAAAACCAAGCCCTGAGGTCAAAAGAACTGCCTGTAGAGCTCAGAAACAGGTTTGCATCAAGCCACACATCTGGGGAAGAGTTCAGAAAAGATTCTGCTGCATTGAAGGTTCACAGAATCATGTAGCCTTCATTATCCATAATGGAGGACGTTTGAAACAACTAGAACTCTTCCTAGAGCTGGCCTCCTGGCCAAACTGAGCAACTGATGGAGAAGGGCCTTGTCTAGACTGGTGATCAAGATGCTGATGTTACACCCCATGGCTCAAAAAGGACGTAAAAAAAATGGAGACACATGAGAAAGTGTGAATAATATACAAAATTTATTAACAAAATAGAACTATAAAGAAAAAAACAATGTAACATGAAACAGTCAGGAATCAGTGGTGTAAAGTTAAGTGAATGCATGAAAATGTAATGGACTGTAGTAATGTTGGATGTATAAAGTAAAACAAAATTAAACCAAAACCAAACGAAACCAGGTCCAAAGTGCAGACGCCCGGGCCAGTTGTCATACAGCTTTTTAAAAGGCGAGACAGGAAACCAACAGCAGGTGTCCTCGATGAACCCATCAGAGAACAATCAGTTGGGAGGCAGAGCAATCACACAATTCAACCCAGGGATGACTCACATAACACATAGATCGTCACAAGCTCCATGATCATATATGCAGATGGGAGAAATCTACAGAAGGACAAACATCACTGCAACACTCCACCAATCTGGGCTTTATGTCAGTGTGGCCAGACTCAATCTTCTCCTCAGTGAAGACACACAAAAACCTACTTGGAATTTGCAAAAAAGCACCTAAAGGACCCTCAGACTCTGAGAAACAAGATTCTCTGGTTTGATGAACCTCAATTCCAAGCATAATGTTTGAGGGAAACCAGCTCTGCCCATCACCTGCAGAGTAACATCCCAAAAGTAAAGTGTGCTGGTAGCAGCCTCATGCTGTGGGGCTGGTTTTCAGCGGCAGGGACTGAGGGACTCACCAGAGTAGAAGAAAAGCTCAGAGCACCAAAATATTAAAATATTGAGATAGCCTTAATGAAAACCCAGTACAGAGCATTCAGAACCTCAGACTGGGCAGAAGGTTCACCTTCCAACAGGACAATGACCCTAAACACACAGCAAGAGTGGCTTATAGACAACTCTGTGAATGTCCTTGAGTGGCCCAGCCACAGCCTGGGATTGAACACAATCAAATATTTCTGGAGAAACCTGAAAATGTGCATCTGCCCCCATCCAACCCGACAGAGCTTGAGAGGTGAACAGGTGAGGAGAAGAATGGCAGATAATTGCCAAATGCTGATGAGCAAAGCTTGTCGTATCAAACAAAAAAGACTTGAGGCTAGGTGGTTCAGCCAAGTATTGAGTTAAGGGTTTGAATACTTATGCACTGTACTTATTTCAGATGTTTTATTTTTTATAAATTTACAAAGTTGTGACAGTTCTGCTCTGCCTTTATGGTGTATGGAGTGTAGATTGATTAAAAGTAATTTAATGCAGTTTAACATAATGCTGCAACATAACACAACGTGAAAAAAATGAAGGGGTTTGAATACTTCCGCAAGGCACTGTATATATTTAATCAACCAAATTTTTAATATTAAAATTATGAAAAATTGGTTTAAATGAATGATTCAATGATTTACTCATAGATACTTCATTGTTTCATTACTGGATGAATCAGCGTTTTTGAACAAATCTTTTGAATGATTCAATGACAAACAATTTCAAGTCACTTTTTAAGTTTTTTTTTTTTAAGTCATGAAACAATGCAATTGACACAAATGTTATTTGAAGCGCTAATTACTTTCAAAAGGTGATGTACTCTATTTTGATCGCTACCATAGACATCAGTGTTTATTTTCCGAACTAAAAAACCTTTATCTCAGTATTTCTATGATAATATAAATGATTGCAAGACAGAAATATTACTGTGTGGTTGAAAAGACTGTTTGTGAAGCTGTTTCTTACCCAAACATGGTAACTGCTCTCTCTGTGTCAACGGCAGAACGAAAGCAGATTTGAATGTTTCGGTAAGACTTTTTCAAACGTTTAATAGACACAGGAGAATCGTTGTCATTTAGAAATGAGATCGCGTGGGTGTTTGAATCACGATCTTGATCTTTTAACGATTAATTGTGCAGCTCTAATACACACACACACACACACACACACATATACACTAGCAGTCAAAATGTTTTGAATAATTTCCTTTTTTTTATTTTTATTTATTTATTATTTTTTTTAAAGAAGTCTGTTATGCTCACTATGGTTGCATTTATTTGATTAAAAATACAGTAAAAACAGTAATATTGTGAAATAATTCAATTTAAAATAACTTTTCTATTTTAATATATTTGAAAATGTAATTTATTCAGCAGTCAGAATTTTCAGCAATTTTCAGTGTCACAAGCCTGGAACACATAAGAGGCTTCTTTCATGTTTTATGTTCAAAAACAACAACAACAAAAATCATTATTATTCCAAGCTTTTGGCTGCTAGTGTATATAATATAAAATTAACAAATAGTATAAAATAAAATGGCAATAAATGTGGACATTTATGGTTTACTCCTAAATATATGCTTACAAAAAAAAGGATTAGAGAACTGGGGATTGTCTGTTCCACAGAAGCAGACTAAGATTCAAGAGGAGATTGCTGATGGTGACGAGCAGCAAAAGGAGGGCCCTCCACCCATGGAGAGTAAGGGGACCAAGGCCAAGAAAACAGCACTGAGTCTTTTTGATGATGATGTTGTTGATGACGATGATGATGAAGATATGAACACTGATCAAATAATTCCTGCCCCTAAAACATCCAAATCAACAGAAAAGAATGCACTAAAGGTTAGTTGTTTCAGATTTTCAGTGCTGTGAGGTATGAATTTGAATGACTTTAAGTAGGTTACTTAATGTTATTTATTGATTTTGCTTGTGATCTTAGGATCATGGGCCCCGAATGAAGAGCACAGGTGTGTTCCAAGACGAGGAACTACTTTTCAGTCACACGCAACAGAGGGACAACGATCCTGATGTAGACCTTTTTGCCACATCTCCTAAACCATCTGTAAGTCTGTGCTATGATAAACTGTTTTGTAATTTTATCTACACAGCTTTTAGACTTTTCCACTTCATGGTGACACAAAGGTTACTTACTGATGGAGGTATTTTTATTTTACAGGTGCCGTCTCATAGCTCTGTAAAACCAGTTGTTCCCACACTGTTCGGGGATGATGACGACGATGACCTCTTCAGTTCAGCAAAGCCTAAAGCTCCTCCGGTACCATTTGTTTCCCAACTAGAACAAGTTTTGTGTTTTTTTTTTGTTGTTGTTTTTTTTATGTAAAAGCTAATACTTTATAAATACTTGTACTATGTTATGCACATATAGAAAGTACCTGAGAAGCCCAGCAAGCCTAAAACAAATGAAATTGACAAATCAACACTGACCTCAAGCAAGGTATACTCAGAAATAAATCTGCTTTGTTGCTTTAATTCAGCTTTATATAACAACAGAATATTTTTGCGAAAACCATTGTTTATATGTAGAGAATAGAGATTAAAATATTTAAAATTAAACATTTTATTTTATTTTATTTTATTCTATTCTATTTACCACATATAAAACATTATTTGTGACATTTCCGGAACCTGTTAAAGTGGTTATTGGTTTTTATTGTTTGACTTGTATGTAATTAATATTATTTAATTGCACAGGAGCCTACAAGCCCTCTAAAATCTAAAAAAACCTCCTCAAGGATTGGAGAACTTCAAGTAACGTTTTTTAAAAATAAAATCTCTATACTTCCATTTCTCTCATTGTAAAACAGTGTTTTCTTTATTTCTATATGTTTTTTACTTTGTCCTCCTGGCATGACCTTTATATATATATATATATATATATATATATATATATATATATATATATATATATATATATACTGTATATATTCTTGTCTGTTAACATTTTCACTGTTTCTGGTATACCAGAACAACTGTAGCTTTGCCATAACATGTTTCTGTCTATGCCAATGCTGTAAACCATTACTGCACAAATAGGAAACCACTTGATGCAGTGCTCTGCATCTAGCAATGTGCTGTTTACAGTGTTTGCAAGGCAGCAGTGTATTGATATTTACCACATAACTAACAATTATGACATTGACCTAATATCTGCATACTGAACTGTGATTTCTTTCTTGCATCAATTAAAACATTGACTTACTGACACAGACATAATAGCTAGATTTTACCTTATTCACTATTCTGTTGCTGCCTTGCATGCACAACCATGTCCTGCAGGAAATGCAAATCTAGTGTACTTCTAAAATAGTGCAAACCAGTTCTTCTCTGATCTTGGCATTTGAGCAAAAGGCACTGTATGTATTGATTTTAAGTTTCGTCACAGATTTAAAGACCTGTCTGTTTTTTTCAGGCTAGCTTAGCTGTCAAACCTGCCAGCCTTCTGCCAGGCGCAGTGCCACGGATTCCAGGAGCTGTCAGCGTAATCCCTGGCCCGGCACCTGCTTCCCTCCCTGCAGCTGCCAAGCCGCTGCCAGCTACCGATACGATCCCTGATCATCAGCCCTCCAGTGAGGGAGGGGTGAGCTTTGACTCGCCCGCTCAGGTCAGCACGCTACAGAATGCTAACAAGGTAGGTCAGACTACAGTATGTATGTTTTATAGATGTCATGAAATACTGGTTGTGTGCCATTTCTATGAAAACTGCTGCTGTTGGTAATGGTATAGTGTAAGTGTAGTGTTAATTTAACATCCTGTTCTTTTCAGGTAACTAAAAGTCTGGAATTTTAGGTCACACTTTATTTTAATGTCTAATTCTTGCTATTAACAAACCAGTAACTATGACTTTTGCCTCAAACTCCTAATTTGCTGCTTATTAATAGTTAGGTAGTTAAGTTTAGGTATCGGTACCATTAGGGATGTAGAATATGGCCATGCAGAATACGTGCTTTATAAGTACTAATAAACAGCCAATATGTTAATAACAGGCATGCTAATAGCAACTAGTTAATAGTGAGAACTGATCCCTAAACTAAAGTGTTACTGAATTTTAGTCTAGTTTAATCAATGAAGACTTTAGTCATATTGTAGTCATGCTGCGTAATGGTTTAACTGAAAATAACAATTGTTTTGCTTAAAATTATAATCGTGATTACTGATCATGATTGTTGTCTTTTGAGAAACTACATCAGAATTATTACACTTACACCTATAAGCACAAAAAAAATCAAAATATCAACTTATATACATGGTTTATTTTCATCTAGTTTCCTGATTTATTCATCAAATTATTATTAATTAAATTATAAGTCGCTCTCTACATTATGAAAATGGGTAAAACCTGCTTATAAAGTGAGATTTTTAATATTAATTCATATAATTCCAAATTATAATCATGTTTTTATATTAAAACAAACAAAAATGACTGTGTATTGTGGCAGAGAGGTTGTGTAGGTGCATTTATTCAGGAATCACAATCACAAACAATATAGTCGAGATCCATGATTTATTACAGTTCATCACTGGGAATGTTTGGAAGTCTATATTTTTAGTTTTTATTTTTTTCGAAGAAAATATAGACAGGATTTGGATTTAGAAAATTTTCATTTTTAGGTTTTTTTTTTTTTACTACATTTTTAAAGTTTTTTAATCACATTTTAGTCTTATCTTTTTTCCGCAACGATATCACATTGATATAGTCAGAGCTAGTATTTAATGATGTTGGTGTCGTCTCATCTTGTCTTAGTCATGGAAAAAATCTGTCAGTGAATATTTTTCTTTATAGTTTTCGTTAATGAAATTAACGCAAGTAGAATGTCCAATCAATGGCTTTTTTCTGCTGCAGGGTCGGGCTAAAGGGGCAGTACGACGGCGGCCGCAGACAAGGGTGGCAAGACATCTTGCAGCACAGCAATCTGAGGAAGCTGTTGGAGAAAGTACCTCTATACAAGCTGATGAACCAGTTATGGCTGCTTCTCTCCCTACCTTTAACCCTGTTTCAGTGCGACCCTCAGCGCTCACTATACCTGTCAGCACCCCCATTGCTGCCAAGATCCCCGATGAAGCAGTCAGGCCAAAGAGATTTCTCGATTCTGGAGATGATCTGTTTGATTCAGATGATCTCTTTGCCACAAAGCCTGTTCCCTCCTCAAAACACAAAGCAAAGACCCCTGAAGAAGGCCATAAGAAAGCCTCCAAGACAGAGGCCATCATAGCCTCAAAGAAAGACCAGGCCTCGTCTATTTTTGACAGCCATGAGGATGATCTTTTTGCCACAGTGAAACCGAAGCCTGTCCAGAAAGCCAAACAAATGTCCTTCCTAGAAGACGATGATGATGATGATATTTTTGGAGCAGGAAAGAGTAAAAGTGCGGAGAGTAAAAACTCCAAAGCAGAGGTCAGCTCTGCAAAATCAGATATTTTACAGGTAAATATCACACATTCTTTAATTAAGCTTGGTATTACAAATCAGTGGGGTAATAGGAAGTGGTATGACTGATTTTTTTTGTATCCCTATTGACCGTAAAATAAATGTCTACAGGATGAAGTGAAAGAACCTCCTAAGGCCCAGAAGAAGCCCAAGGAAGTGTCTTTGGATGCAAGTTTGTTTGATGATGTTGATATTTTTGCTGACTTGACTGGCACCACAAAGCCAAAGGAGAAGAAAGCAAAGAAGAAATTGGAGACAAAATCTATATTCGATGATGACATGGGTTAGTTATCTCTGCAAAACTCTCTTCACTATGTTTGTTACCATGGGCCTCATGTATAAAACTTAACGTAAATTTCATCCTAAAAGTGTGCGTATGCACAAAATTCAGATTTTTCTTATGTGTGTTCAGATTTGTAAAAAAAAAAAAAAAAAAAAGTACGCCAGAGCCTGCGCAAAATTACCCAGTCAGCAAATAATTGTGCTTACTTGTATTGGTGCCTAGTCTCCTCCCCCAAATAACCATATGATACGACACCTCATTTTACTATGCATAACCTGGTCTGCATATCATTTCTATATGCATATTACCATCAGTGTGATGCTGCCATGTTTAACAGTACAAGGTTCTATGAGATATGGGGCCAGATTTACCAACAGCTTGCGCCAGCGCAAACCGTCTTTTGGCACTAAAATAGTGCGGTCAGGATTTACTAAACACGTGCAGTGAAGAATTAGCACTGAAAAGGCATGGACACAGTTATTGGTGTGCCTGACCTTACTGAATATGCATTTGTAGGAGTTTCCCTGTCAGACGCAAAATTTATGGGAGGAGAGTATTAAAATTAATCAAGCAACACAATTTACTAATGTTTGTGCTCGTTAAATTAATGGTATTTGCAGCATTATTTAATGAACCAAAAAAGCATGTCTTAAAGGAGCCATAGAATGCATTGATACAATATTTTAAATTGTTCTCTGATATCTACAAAGAAGATATGTGGCTTAGGTAAGGGCAAAAATTCTCCAGAAATGGAGAATTACATGTCCATTTACAACCATAGGATTTGTCCCTAGAATGAAATGGTCTGTTATTACTTTATTTGGAAGGGTCATGAATAATAATGTTGAGCTCTGCTCTGATTGGCTGTTTCACAGTGCGGCTCACACAGCAGGAAGGAAACACAGGGAGGAAAATATATATTTCAATACTTTCTCTCGCAGTTATATCGTTGGGTAATTATACTGTATATAAATTGCGGCCATCAGGGAGCCGCTTTGAATGCACGATTGCGTTTTACTTTCACTTTCGAGATTTGCGATCGCTCGTGCTCTATGTAAACTACAGCGGCAGTACTTACCACACATTTTACAAGATCAGATGCTTGTCAGTGGTGCTCAGGATCTGTAAATCATTCACCATCATCCTCAGTCATCTCTCCTTACTCTGTTTATGTGGTAAGTGAAATCTTATGTACTGTAATGTAACAGGCTATCGCTAGCAAGCAGCTAACCATGTCCCTTTAGTGGCTCGCGTTATTTTATTAGAACGCGTTATTGGTTTTCTGTGCCTTTTTGAATACAGACACCAAACCATCCCTGCACAGCCTGGAATATAACATTTATTTCCATGATCTGCCATTTTCGCTATTGTCCTCGCTTGTTTCTTCACAATGCCTGCAGAACTTCTGATGATTCCGCTGTGCAGGTTCGGCTGGCCTAGAACATGGGCGGTTATATCCAAATATTGCGAGCGTAACTATTAGTGATCCCGACTCTTATGTCACAGTCGGTGTTATGCTCCGATTCGCCTATTTTTTCAATGGTCTTTTTCATGCATGAGATTTACAAAAGGAGGAAACATTGGTGTTTGAGGCTCACGGTATGTCATTTCCATGTACAGAACTCTTATTCAACTATGCCATGGTAAATACAGTTTTCCATTCTATGGCACCTTTAAAGCAGGCGGTAATTTGCGCTGCTCTTGGTAGATTGCGCTGGTCATTATGGAAATAATCTGGCTGCGTCTGTGTTCTTTAATGTGCACATTGTCAGCAAATCATATGCAGAATTTTCCCCTCCCATCGCCGCTTTTACAGAATTGTGCTCTAATGCTAATTTGCCCTGTTTAGTAAATCCGTCCCATGGACTGTAAATCTTTGTCACATTACATAAAATTCATGCAAAAGCATCCTTGTCTCATTTTTGAAAAAACAAAGAACTAATATCTGTAAAACAAGATACATTTGCCAAAGTTATCTATTTTATAGATAATAATTCTCATTCATTCCCATTAGCAAAGTATTTTAATTGTTTTTAACAAACCAAATTTTTGCAGATTTGGCATATAAAGTAAACTTATACTGTATCTGCTTTTTGCTCTCACCTCACAGATGATATCTTCTCGACTGGGAGTACGAAACCAACGGTGAAGCCGTCCTCCAAGTCTAAGAAGAACCAGCCTGCCCAGGATCCTGTATCAACTGTGGAAACGGGCAGCAATATTTTTGATGATCCCCTGAATGCGTTTGGGGGAAACTGAGTCTCCTACATAACAGCATTTTGTTTAACTCTGTAGCGATATTCATGGCCTAAATGAAGTTAGATGTAATCTAACACTGTTAATAATTTAAACTAGGTAACTTTTACAAAAAATAGACAGGAAAAAAAGAAGATTGTAAATCTATTTACCCCTAATGCCATCTGTGAAGTCATGTGATTGGTAAAAGATGTAGCGGTCATCAAATGGCATTGACATTTGCAATGGTTTATGTATCATTTATTAGCACTTTAAACATGAGAATTGTCTGGTAAGGTGTAAAAGAAGAGTTAAGACTGGAGACATTCCTCTGACATTGTCAACTGTTTAATTTTTCAATGTGGTGCCATAACTCTAAGCCTGTGCGCCAACATAAGTGCTTTTGTTGTTGATGTTTTTATAACTTGAGCTGAAGTTTTCTTGTGTTGCATGTGAAATGATTTTTGGAAACTAAAGAAAATATATTTTATGAAACGTACTGAATGAGTCTGAGTGCATGAATTCAAACATTTGTAGAGGTCCAAACCATTGCTAACCATTTAATGTAGAAAATGTATCTTTGAAGCTTTCAATGTTATACACTGAAAATGCAACCAGATACACAGTCACAAATTGTTGTTTGGCGCTGCCAGGGTGACCGGGGTAACATCCGGGAGATTGAAAGGGTAGTCGAGAGAATGGTCCCGCCCACTCTGCATTACCATTGGACGAGTGACTCTCGTTTTCTTCAACGGTTAATGTCATTCGTTCTCCTCACTGTCAATTAAGAACATCACAATAGGCTGCCTCCTTTTCAGATTTTTATGTTCTGTTTTAATGGGGCTTTTGAGCCGCATAACATCGAAACAAAAGCACTTGTCCGTGGCTCGAAAAAATAAGGCAACGTTTTGGCGTGCAGACAACGGTGAAGGTAATATAGGAATTTGTAAGCATCAGCGAGTAGTTCGTCGGGCTGCTTGTACCGCTTTGCTAAACCAGCTAGCCGCTAAAACAATTGAATCACCTTTTATCGCAAGTTTCTGTCGGATAACAGTTCAGAGACTGGGGAATCGGTCACTTTTACCTTTAGGGGTAACTACCTAGTTTTTGGGGTGTGTTGTGGCTGGGACATCAGCCAGGACTCTCTATGATCCAGCTGTCCCTCCCTGCAGATCTCTTCTGATGCTGTCAAGGTAAGATGACAAATACTGTAGGTGTACTGAACGACTAAAAGTCAAAGAACCGAGCTAGTCGACTGGACTTTTGGATACTTGGCTTGTTAGTCGACTTTTGGTGAGAATGAAGTTAGAAAAGCGTCGTTTGTAGCTTTATAAGCACTTTTGTGTTTAGACTAATTGTAAATAAACATTCTTATAACACAACATCCATTAACATTCAGCACAACACAGATCAGTGTTGATCAACAGAAGTGACAGACAGATAGGCAGGAATTATTAAGTATTAGTATAAAATAACTATAAGTATTAATACGTATTATTTATCATTAATATGTAGTATTAAGTAAACTGTCATTTTATCATGGCCTCTTAAAAAAAAAAAAATATATATATATATATATATATATATATATATATATTTATATATATGTGTGTGTATATGTATGTATAAATAAATATAAAACATGCATGCTCATCAGATATTTTCAAATGCACCTAGTAACACTTTTTGTATGCTAATACAGAGATTCTGATTCTCCACAGCCCAAAGCTCCATGCATGATGTGTTTCTACTGTGACAGAGACGATATCTCAGCCCTCACTCCTCCACCTTGGGCAGGGTTCATTGTTGTCTCATCCTGAGCCCTGTCCTTTGCAATAATGACTGACAAGAGGAACCCACCGTTTTTCAATGATGACAATGTAGGCATGGTGCACTACAAGCTGCCCTTCAGCGAGACCATGGAGCTATTCATTGAGACTTTGACAGGGACCTGCTTCCAGCTGCGTGTCTCTCCATTTGAACAGGTCGTCTCAGTCAAGGCCAAGATTCAGAGATTGGAGGGTATGTGTCCTCTCTTGACTCAGTACACAGCACACAGTGAATGCTCTAAAATAATAATGACATTACACTCATTTGGTCTCATGTGACATGCCAAATTTTTTTAAACTGCATTTTTCTTATTCTTAAATAATTAGGACCATTATACATGCTGTTTTATGATCTCATATTTGAGAGATTATGTGGAACATTTCAGCTTTGAAAAAATCATTAGTCAGATCGCTTGACTCTTTAAGTAATTAAAAATGGTGAACATATAGAACATCTAAAAATATACATATTCCCTCATACATGTACAGACATTTTACACTTTGAAAACTTTTAGTTTAAGGTGTTACTGGCCTTATTAAATGCTCTAATACAGCACCGTTCAAAAGATTGAAGTCGAAAGCATTTTAAAGTTTCAGGAAAAAAAGTTCCTTTTGCTCACCAAGGCTGCATTTATTTGATTAAAAATACAGTAAAAAGTAATATTGTTACAATTTAGAATACATTTTTTTTTATTAAATAAAATTCAATAAATATTAATTTATTATAATAAATTTAATTTTAATTACTCCAGTCTTCAGTGTCACATGATCTTTCAGAAATCATTTTAATATGATGATTTCATTATGCAGGAATGCACATTATTATTAATGTGAAATGGGAAATTTTTTTCAAACGAATAGCACGTGTAATAGAAGTCTTTTATAACATTATACATTTTTTATTGTCACTTTTGATCAATTTCGATCAACCAACTTTTGAATGGTAGTGTAGGTGTGACCAGCAACTTAAAATATGATAGTCATTTCATATTATTTTCTTTCTAATTATAATAACTTATTCTAATGGTTTTGGTTATTGGTTATTATGCATCATATTATAAAAACACATTCCATTAATCTAAAACAATCTTTATCTATTATAGTCCTCATCTATGTTTGGCTAAAAGGAAACATTGATGTATTGTAATAACAAACACACCTTAATTACTCTGTGCTGATTGGTTTGTGATTTAGAACCATTTTAATGAGACAATAAATATCCATCATTAGTTTTGAAGATGGCTTCATTCCCAGTCGCCCAGGTCTGATGTTTTCATTCTGATTTAGAGCTTTAGAAGAAATTGAGTCGTTTATAAACAACTGGCGCGCTCAGTAATTGCACTTGTTTAACAGATCCGCTCATGCAGTTACAGATAAAACAGGTGTCTTACCAGTTTAACACATGAACAATCAAAAAAGGAGATGAGAATAAATTGCTTCTCTCCCTCGCCATCAAAGCTGCCATTGTTATTACTCAGTAGCTAAAATTGCTGCTCCTATAAAGCACCCATCATGTGGCAAGATTGAAAGACTGAAAACAACTTTGTTAGAATGAGAAATGTTAGTATCCTTTGAATCAACAGGTTTTTATTTATTTTGGGGGCACAGCTATATGTAGTTTGTCTCTCGTGACTTACACATGAGCAGACTGAAAAATAGGCTGAAAAATAGGACTGAGGGTGCTTCATTTGTGAGTCGGATTGACGCAGTGCACTTTATTGATAAGTGTGAAGTGAACGAGACAGGAAAAGCATTAGTTGAAAACCCAGGTGGGAAGTTGTCAGTCCAGACGGCTGTTAGGTCTTTAAACATGCCAGTCTCAAGCCCAGACGGGTTTCCTCCCTGGAACCTTTTAATGTGTTAGATAGCACCCGTTTCACCAGGTCTGACGCTTTCCTGCAGGAGTTAGCTTTATTAAAGGTGAGTTTATCCACCCTGTGGATTACAGGTGAGGAATGGCCTAGTTTTAGTTCCACTATTGTGGCTAATCTTAGATACACTTTGCATCTGGAGCCAAAGTTGCTGCCCCCTTCCAGGAATCAGACCAGTTGCAGGAAGAAGTATGAGATGGATATGTTGAGGTAATCCACATTTCAATATGAAATGTGTTTCAGACTTCTGTTTCAGATTAGGTTTAAGATTACGCACATGGAGACTGTGTATAGTTTAAAAAGCATGACTAGGCATGTCTCTAAACAATGGGCAGGCCACACACACTAACCGCTCTGACCACCTCACACTGTTGTGTCACACTCCTCGCTGATACTGTTTAGAAAACTACCTCTTCTAGGAACGGATACCAGTTTTGTGTTGCATGGGTGCGTTCTGGTGTCTTATTGCACTCTACACCTGATAAAGGTACGTCTACTCACTTAATCACAGGCCAGTGCAAACGTCTGAACAACTGAAGTGGTGCTCTTATCTTTGTCCAAACGCAATGTTTGCATTCACAGTCTTAGGAATGAACAACCATAATGAACTTAAAAAGGTTTTATAGAGCAATTTCAAACATTTAGGTGCATCTTGTGTTGTTTTATTTTCTGACCACTGCTAGATATAAAGTTGATATGATTGTTGGTTTTTTTGGTGTACACAGGTGGGCAGATCTGAGTCATATTTTTTCTGCTTATGATGGCTGATTCGCCCTGTTCTGCTTCTATACATTTTTCACAGAATTGATTCTTTTGCTTCATTTGTATCAGTATATTAATGGTTAAATGTTCCTTGAAGTTCTGTGGTTAAATAAGCTGATTATTTGTGTTATTAACTATTTCTGTCCGGCTGGGAGCATGGTCATCAAAACGGCTTCTTTCTAATTGGTCAGATGTGATGAACATTTGGTTGAAGAACAACAGCAAAATAGTTAAGTCAAGATTTCTATAAGAGTCCTTATATTTTAGAAACATGTGTTAGCTGTCTGTAGCCATTCCACAACTTCAGTGGTTAAACATCCTCTCTTCTGTCTCACTTATGAGCCGTGAATAAATAGGAGACAGCATACTTCTCATTTAACCTGGCCCTTTAAACAAACACAGTAACATCAATATAAATGTCTTTACTGTTACTTTTGATCAGTTTAATGCATCCTTTCTGAATAAATAATTCAGCAAGATTTGGTGATAAAAATTAATGTTTTTATTCAGCAAGGATGCATTTAATTGATCATAAGTTACAGTAAAGGTATTTATGATATTACCAAAGATTTTTAATTCACATTTCTATTAATCAAGGATCCTAAAAAAATGTATCATGGTCTGCACAGAAATATTAAGCATCACAACAGTTTTCAACACTGATAATAACAAGAATGTTTCTTGAGCAGCAAATCAGCATATTAGAATGATATCTGAAGGACACTGAAAACTGAAGCTGAAAATACAGCTTTGCCATCAAAGCAATAAATTACATTTTAAAATATATTAAAATTAAAAACATTATTTTACATTGTAATAATATTTCATAATAAATGCAGCCTTGGTGAGCATAAGAGACTTCTTTCAAAAACATGAAAATCTTACTGACCTCAAACGTTGGTAGTGTGAAATCTTTTGAATGCCTCTTAAAGTTGGGGTGGTAGTTGTCAAGCTCCAAAAAGAACAAAAAATCACCATAGTGTATGAAGGTTTTGGTCCTTATGACTTGTGCACGTGATCATCCTAACCCATATTCAGTTCATTTTTCCCCCCACCATGACACCCACGCGTTCTGTACTGTGCTAAAAGCCCCATTTGGATATCTTTATTTTTAGTTACCCTTGAAATCTGTTCTTTGTAAAAAAAAAAAAAAAAAAAAAAAAAAAAAAAAAAA